>CAUYPK010162109.1:0-85968 GCA_963574355.1 Loris lydekkerianus
GAAACTCAGCAAATGTGAAATGTAAATGTTATGCCATGGTAACTAGGAAAATGCCAGGAAGGCTATGTTGACTATTGTGATGAAAATGTGTCAAATGGTCTATGAAGCTAGTGTACGATGCCCCATGATCATATCAATGTACGCAGCTATGATTTAATAAAAAAAAAGAAAGAAAGAAAGAAAAGAAAAGAAACAGAGAATACAAACCGGCTTTCTCTGGTGCCCCGTTATTTGTGTCTAGGAAAGATTAAGTCACAGGAAAAACAGTCTCACGTTTTTAAAAATCTGGCAAAGAAATTTTTACTGTAGCCCACCATCCATTCTTCTGATGACAGCTCCCTGAGTTAAACCTAAGGAGTTTCAGCTGGATAAGTGGACAACCTTTATGCATAATGAATTTCTGCCCCCCACATTTTGGAGAAAGTTGGTTCCAGGTTATTGTTCCTTTAGCTTATTCATTCACCCTGAAATCATTTACTCTTAGGCCCCCACATTTCTCATCTCCCTACATAAAAAGAGTATTTAAGTATCAACCATGTTGCCTCCCCCCTCCCCACCGTTTTTGAGTTTTCGTGTTTTGTATGACTCCTGTGCACACACCTGTGCAGAATAAATTTGTTGTGCTTTTCTGTTATCAACCTGTGTTTTTTCATAGGAATGTTAGCTGTACCCTTTTATGATGAGGAGAAAAGCGATCACCCCCTTCTCCATCCAAAAGTTCCCTCAAAGTTTCAAGTAGGTAGACTTATAACTTTCTCTTCCAGCATATTTTATGCCTTTCCCCACTATGTTTAATAACTAAAATTGACTACAAACTTTTCCCTAAATAAAATGGCGAGTTCTTATCTAATATAACCAAAATTCAAATAACTTGTAGGAGAAAGCTTAATAAAGGATAACTTATTATTTTAAGGACATCCCTTAGAGCTATAATGATAAATGAAATTATATTACATTTCTCAATAAAGAAGAAACTATGTTCTCCAAAGCACATAAAATTAGTTCTAAAATTAAAATTTTATAAGCTAGACTTAAATAAATGCCATCAATTAATTTTTATAAAAGAACTAGAACGATTTTGAAAAAGTTCAATTGTCTTCTAAATGGAAATTAGATAAATAACTTCATTTTATTGAGAAAAAGTATTATGATCTGAGAGATAGACCTAGCAGCCTTCTTAGCCTTCAATTAAAAATATCAATTCTCCAGAGGTAGAGCAGAGCTTGAAGAGGATTTCACCTAAAAAGCAAAGGGGAAATACTTGACAGTGATGCTTCTTTTTATTTGTAATGCCATTGCCTTCAGCAATAATCACATTTAAAAAAAAAAAAAAAATTACTCTGACTTTAATCAAGTAAATATTTAAAGTCTCAAAAGCTTCAGGTACCAACTTGCAAGCTATAACCTGCAATTGAAAATCTGATGGAAACTTAAAACAATTAACACATTTTCCCTGTGCTTTAGGCTTTCCTAGATTTCATCTGCAATCTAATGGGCTCTTGAAAAGTCTCTGCCTGCTCAATTCTTCAAACAGTGAGTAAAGAATTAAAAGAGCTGTTCTCAGTTATGATGTCGTTGGCACAGGAATCTGTAAAGATACTATAATCTTTACTCTATGATCACTCCAAGTGTAGGAAGTTGACCAGTAATACAAAAAGACGCATAATTTCAGCCTTTTTATAGCTTTTCACATTTACATGTCACTATTTTTCTTTGAAGTACGTATAAGAAAAATAACAAGAAGGCATTTTTGAATTCCTGGCAACCCTCTCCACTGACCAGGTTTTTTCATTACCAAAAAAAGGACTTGTCATTACACATTGAACTAATCGAAGGAACTAGAAACACTTTATGAACTATATAGAAATTTTATGATACAATTAAAAATGATCAACTCATTTGTTCCTATTTTGTCAATTGTTCAAATGGCCTAAATTATGAATACCGTAATCCAACTGAAACAAAATGAAAAGGACCATTTTCAAGGCCATATTTTTTTTTTTTTTTTTTTTGAAGGCATGGAAGTATTTGCTGAAATGTGATCTCTATAATAACAAGCCACAGAGACAAAAAAAAAAAAAAAAAAATCCCTGCACTGTGATGGTATACTATTACATTTAGCCTACCCACACAAATTGGTCCCAGCAGTTTTCTCTTTAATTCAGGATTTATGGAAACATCTGAGATTATAAAATTAACCAAACAAAAACAGATGCTATAATTGTGAGGGGCACAATTCTTGGATGAATACCAGAGCTAACCATTAGTATATGGAGTGGAAACATTTTAACTTAAGTTATTATATATCAGTTTACAAGCTGATGTAAATATTCCACATGAAAATGACTATCTAAACAGCTTGCAGAAATAAAATTATGCTTACATATGTGGCCCATTTCTTTCCCTTTCAAAAGGAAGACAGGGCTATTAAAAAGATAATTTCCTCAAGTTTATTAATTAATAATATGAAATCTCCTACCTATATTTACAATTTCCAGGAGGCAAAGAGAAGCATATCTTAGATACAGCTCCCAAATTGTGCTTTCATATTGCTCCGGAGTGATCTGTAATAACTCCATTGTCTTTTAGTTTGTATATTTGTCACAGAAGAGCAATTCCTGAGCAGTACTTAGCATTCGCTCAGAGAGCTTCAACTCAAAGGTTAAAGAACACCTTTGCCTTTAAAGTAAGGGTAACTAAAGGCAGTAGATAATATCTTTCTGGAGTAGGTTACACATAGACATTGTGAAAGCCCTCGAAATTATTCTTCAGAAAAAGAGCCATAGAGAATGAAATGTGCTGGCTGTGTTTCCGTTTAAGTGCTGGGTGTGGCTGTAGCCACAGACTTCGTGTGGCTATGCCCTTGCAGAGAGTGTTTTGAAGGTATAAATACGAAGAAAATTAGAGACTTAAAATCAGTCAAAAATGTGTTCTTTTTAGGAATGAAGGGCCTTTACATGATCTAAGATGCTTTTTCTGTAAAGCTGTAGGTTTCTCAGAATAGAAGAATACATGGTTCTAAGACTGGGTAAAAGGAGTTTGTAAACACACCCAGAGAGATGTCAGTATAATACCTCCAGGGAAGCTCGGCCAAGATTTGTTTATTGGATTTACACAATTGAACCAATCATGATTAATTTGCCTAGGGCAAAAGTTCAAAGGGCTAACAACCAGAATGCATAAAAAGTAGAGCAACGACTGGCATATATTAAAATAAATAAGATGTCAATGTGAAAAGATGCGTCCTTCAGTTCTTTACAGTTCTGCTTGTAGAAGGTCATTAGACAAGGATTGCACCGAACTATGGTGAACAAGGAATACCACAGACAAGGGCCTCTCATAGAAATCTAATTACTCCTTGAGTTCTTTACAGATGGAATTTGGTAACTATTCACTAGAGCCCCCAGCTGAATTATATTTTGATGAAGTTGCATACGTAATGAGTATTTCTAACAGAGTGTTTCAGGGAACATGAAATCCATGGAATGTTAATAAGTGTTAGCCACCCCTTCTCTTTTCCTACCAAGATGATTCCTCTAGCAAACATGAATTTAAAACTCATTAGCAGATTGTCTATTTTCCTAGAATCCAGGCTTCTCAAACTTATTTGACCTCAGCATTGTCTTTTCTTAGTAAAATTTTGTAGGAATACTAATAGCATTTCTTTGGAATGTACTTTGAGTAATCCAAAATAAAGTTGACTCATGTATAAGCTCCATAGTCCAGAAAGTGAAGAGAGCTGGTTGGTGGGTCCATGCTGGCCCTCAAGTCCCAGTTGTCCCATTTCTTCTCCATAACAGGCAGCCTGTCTTCCACCTCAAGAGCCCATCCCTTGATGCTCTTCTTCTCTGTCATACCTTGACCTGACTCATCTGAAAATTAGTGAACACACGATAATAGCTTGAGGGTGTTCTTCTCCAAATACATGTGCATTGCAACAGAATAGAAATTGATGTGAAAGAATCAAATTCTTACTGAAATATGTTAGGCAACCAAGTGAGACAATGATTGCGGCTAATGAAATTATTTCCAGCATCCTTGTTCTCTGGTGCCATAGATGGTCATATCAGCCCAATCTATAGAAGGCTTGGAAATCCATAATTAGCAATTTGAACTGAATTTAAAGGTCTCTGAAGCACTTGTTTTTCATCTTTTTTTTTTTTTTTTTTAATATCTGAAGAATTCCTGGAGTTGTCTGATAATAGGGTCACCATGACTTCCATATTCAATCTTTAAATTTTCTATCCCAGAAAAGAGCAACATGCCTGATATTGCACCAGCCCCCTTTTAAGGAGCAGCCCTTAAGAAGCACATTTGATAGAAATTTCCACAAGAATAGCCTTACAATGATTTTTCTCTATCTCTCAGCTCTAATTTAAAATTTTAGCTCTAATTGAAAAATTGTTTTACCCAAAGGAGTATTAATGAAAAAAGAGCCAACATTTCATTTAACCTTTTCTTCTCCAAGCTCAATAACTTCAGTCTTTATATGGGAGAGCATCAGATCTTCATAACTCTGGTTGTATTCTTTCAGATGTTACATGATTATCAATATCTACTTTAAATTCAGCACCCCCAAAATTAGCTATTTACATCAAATGTGATACTCAGCCTAGGATAGAAGCACTACATTGTCCTGTGATCTAGGTATTCTGCCATTAACCAGAGTAATTTCCATTAGGTTGGGCTTCATTTATTCTCAAACATGGAACAATGTTTAATTTATTGGACTTCCAGTTCCAAATGGTAACATAGAAGCAAGCTGGTTTCTCTCTCTCGGCTCCCTAGAAAGCCAAAAACAAATATATATCCCCAAGATTATCACTAACGTTATACCAGAACTCAAATATGAGGATAAGACAGCTCCTGGGGCCACAAACAAGTGAAAAGACTCTAAGAAGATGGGAAGAAAATTTGAATGCCATATCTGTGATGTCTTTCCCACCAATCTGCCCACCATAAAGCAAATGGAAAAATTTCTGCCAATTCATAGTCTCTACACTGGAAAAAAATTGAGAGTGATGTGGACAACTAGATTCTCCACCATCTTGGGTTTCTTGCTAGGAGACCTGTCCCTGCTTCACCCCTAGGAAGCCTGGCGAATGTCTGAAGGGAGAAACATCTCTAAGGCTAGCCAGAGATAAAGGGCAGAGGTAGGACTACCACCCCCAGCCCTAAAAACTCTGTTCTTGTAACTTGGCCAAAGGAAATGCCAAATTAAAGTGACTATTCAGTAGCACCACAGTACAGGAGCTTCCTTCCATAGATGCCCTGCACACACACTCCAGTCAGCCTTCCCAGGATATCTGTCTTGGTACCTCTCACATTCAGGATGGACAGCACTCTGATTATTCCCCAGAACCAAGCCGTATCTGGGCTGACAGTACCATCTAATGCCTACAAGATGGCAGTGACCTAGAGAAAAAGAAAAAAAAAAGTCAACAGGTAAATTACAAAGACTATCTAAGCTTCTTATACTAAGAAAGCCTATGAACTCCACCAAAGAACTGTTAGAATTTATAAACAAATCCAGCAAAATTGCAGAATAGAAAATCAACATAAATAAATTAATTATGCTAACAGTAAATAATCTGAAAAAATAAATCCTATTTATATCTAATAGCCATAAAGAATATAAAATATCTAAAAATAAATTTAACCAAAAAAGTGAAAGATCTATACAAGGAAAACTATAAAACATTGATGAAATAAACAGAAGAGTACACAAAATAATGAAAAGATATTCCATGCTCATGGGCTGGAAGAACAAATATTGTTAAAATGGCTACTCTACCTAAAAAAATTTATAGATTCAAAGCAATCCCTGTTAGAATACCAATGACATTAACAGAAATAGAAAAAAAAAATCTAAAATTTATATGATATGGCCTTGAATAGCCAAAGTAATTCTGAGCACAAAGAATGAAGCTGGAGGTATCATACTACCTGACTTTAAAATATGCTACAGAGCTATAGTAAGCAAAATAGCATGGTAACTGGCATAAACCCAGACGTATAGGGCAGTGGAACAAAATAGATAACCTGGATAGAAACCTGTGCATTTACAGCCAACTTGATTTCAAAAGTGCCAAGAGCATATAATAAGGAAAAGATAATATTTCCAATAAAAGGTACTGGGAAAAACTGAATAAAGACATGCAGAAAAATGAAATTAGATCCTACTTCTTACTATATATAAAAATCAAATAAAAATGGATTCATCACTTAACTCTAAGACCTGAAACTATAAAACTACTAAAAGAAAACATTGGAGAAATACTCCAGGACATTGGTCTGAGCAAGTATTTTTTGTGTCAGACCTCAAAATCACACACAACAAAAGAAAAATAGACAAATGGGATGACATAAAGCTAAAGAACAAACTTCTACTCAACAAAAGAAATAAGCAAGAAAGGGAAGAGATAATCCACAGAGTGGGAGAAAATATTTGCAAACTGTTCATTTGACAAAGTTTAATATTAATAACTAGAATTACGTAAGGAGCTAAAACAAGTCTATAGCAAAGAAACACCAAATAGTCTGTCAAAAAATGGGCAAAATGATTGAGTAGATATTTCTCAAAAGAAGACATACCAACAGACAACAGGTATATAAGAAAAACACTCAACATCAATAATCATCAGAGAAATGCAACTCAAAACTGCAATGATCTGTCATCTCACAATAATTGATAATGGTGAAGATATGGAGAAAGGGGTTAGTATGAGGGAGAAGAGGTTATTATGAGGAAACTCTCATACACTGAGAATGTAAATTAATGCAGCCACTATGAAGAATAGTACAGAAGTTCCTCAAAAAACTAAGTGTAGAACTCTCAGATGATCTGGTAATTCTACTGCTGAGTATATGCCTAAGAGAAAAGAAATGCATATACTGAAGAGGTACCTGCACTTCTGTGTTTGTGGCAGCACTACTTACATTAACCAAAATATGGAATTAACCTCAGTGCCCATCAGTGGATGAATAGACACACAATGGAGTATTTAGCCATATAAAAAAATAAAATTCTGTCATTTGAAGATTCAAGAATGGAAATGGAAGTCATTATGTTAAGTGAAATAAGCCAAGCACAGAAAGACAAACATCACGTATTCTTATTCATATCATGGGAATATGATATGAATTTGAGGTTACAGTGACAATAATGATGCCACTGTAGTCTAGCCAGGGTAATACAGCATGACTCTGTCTCTAAATAAATGAACAGACAAACAAATAAGTAGATAGATAAAGTATGACAGTCCAGTGAAGAAATATAACTTAAATATAGTTTATATACATTTTTCATATCTTAAACCAGATTTTAAGGCATGAAAATATGTCTTAAAAAGGAAGGATAGATTGGCAGTTACCAGAGGCTAGGTAACATCAGGGAAGCAGGGATAAAGACAGATTTATTAATGGGCAAAAATATACATTTAGGTGGAGAAAATAAAACCCAGGGTTTGGCTATCATTTGCAATAATCTACTGTATAGTTCCGAGAATAATTCAGATATTCCAACATTAAAAAGATAAATATTTCAGGTGATAAATATCCCAATTACACGGATTTAATAGATTTTAATTATCATTTATATAATTTTTTAAAAAATTATAATTTTAATTTATAAATTTTATAATTTTATAAATTACTTTATAATTTTATAAATTATATAAATGTACTAAATTATCATGTCTATGCCAAAAATAGTACATCTATTATGTATCAATAAAAAATAAAATTAATTTAAAAACAAAAAATATTTAATTCATTATAGGCAGAATCTTCCCAAGAACTCACTAAGAAAAATTCTAATATTACTCAATATTTCTGCTCACCTATGCCCCATGAGATTGAGTTACAGACAAAAATATATATATATGACATATATATATGATAGATATATGATATATATCTACACATATATATATATACACATATATACATATATATGTATTTCACAGCCAAATGAGAGCATGATGGAAGGAATTAGGCAGAAAAGTAATTCCTCAGGCATTGGAAAGAAAGTTCTTAAGAATTTGATGAATGTTTTGTGTTATACAAGAGTTGAGGAGAAGAGTAATGACATTTTGAAAGTATTGGCACTCATCATACGATTTCCTAAAATATGGTTTAAGATAAGAAAAATGTATATAAACAGTATTTAAGTTATATTTCTTTGCTGGACTTTCATACTTTATCTATGTATGTATTTGTCTGTTTATTTATTTAAAGACAGAGTCAGGCTCTATTGCCCTGGCTAGTCTGCAGTGTCATCATCATTGTCACTGCAACCTCAAACTCCTGGGTTCAAGGGATCCTCCTGGCTCAGCCTCCCAAGTAGCTGGAATTATAGGCATGTATGCCAAAGCCACCTAATTTTTCTATTTTTGTAGAGATGGGGTCTTTCCCAGGTTGTTCTGGATCTCTTGTCCTTAAGGAATCCTCCCACTTTGTACTCTGAAAGTGCTGAGATTACAGGTGTGCGCCACCCCACCTGGCTGACTTTCATACTGTAAATGTGACTTTCTCCCAAGACTGGATGATTGAGGCCTTTAAGATTTGTAAGAATTGACTAACTCAAAACAGGAACCATCTACTTACTGGAAGGTATGGCATGTGTGGGGAGAAAAGTATAGTCTTTGCCCTTTGAGAACTCATTGTCTACCAGCAAAAGAGGGAATCTCAACAAAAAAAATTTCAATAAAAGCATCAACAGTCTTGATGTTATTAATGACCATACCACATTTTAGTCTCCAGTGCTAGATATACTTTCAAAGAACCACTGCCAAGTCAGGCGTATTTTAACTTGTATCTGTACAGTTGACTTTTTACTTAAATGAAGAATATAATGCTTATTTCTATTAAATGTTAGCTTGTTTACTAAAGTAGTTTAAGCTAGTGAAAATCACTCTTAGTAGTGATTTTACTCATCTCTTGATGAGTTATTTCTTCCAGAAAAAGTCATCTTCAGTCACGTTAGGTATGTCTTCCCCACGCTCATGGTAGAGGACAAAACTAAGCACAATAACCCGTGTTCCTCACTAAGGCCCCTTCTCTGTGAATAATCTCATATATCTCATTTAGTTGTACAACAATCCTGAGGCAGGCTGGAAGGTAAGACCAAGAGAGATTAAATGGGGTTTTCCTGGTCAGATCATTTGTAAATGATAGAAACCACTTCTACTGAAAAATACGGATATCTTTCTACTAAGCCACATCTGATACTTCCCCAAGTATCACTAACCAGTCCTTTTGGGGTACAATACAAAGTAAAAGCCTCTGAGAATTTATTACATCTAGCAAACAACTTTATCTACAAAAGATCCACAAGAAATAACAAAATTCTTGTTTAATAAGTGCATGTCATGTGCATACAGAAAATCTTCCTAATTTAATATTCTGGCAGTTCCTTTCACCCCCACATGCAAAAAAGGAAGTGACCTTAATCTGGCATAAGTAATTAAATGGCACTGGTTTCTAGCAATGGCCACAATCTTTGATAAGAATTCATAAACATCTGTTCAATGAAAACATTTAAAAATATTATTGTAGAATATGTCTCATGTTTACTAGTCTGAAGTTGTTTTTTTTTTTTTTAACTTACTTTTATAATTTTTGACGTGGGACATCATATGTTTCTTTTTCATTTTCTGGGACTTCTACAATTATTCACTACTTTTCAAAGATTATTTGGTGTCTAGATCACATGGGTCTGATTCTTCTATCCTGGACACATGTTCCGGTGATCCAGAATAATTTAATTGAATTAGCAATTGTCTCCTCAACTAGACTGAGCTAAAATTCCCACCCTAAATTGTTATATCCTTTCATTAAATAGTGAACCTTTACAATACACTGCATGTGTCCCAGAGATGGTGTTAGGCATTGAGATCATGATGTCACACCTACCACTGAAGAATTGCAATCTATCCCAGGAGAGAAATATGTAGGCAATTAATCATAACAATCAATGAGATTAAGCTCATAACAGAGATTGAGCCAAGGACAGGAGAAAGAAAAGAGTAATTAATAAAAAGATTACTCCATGTCTCAGTTTTTAAATCAGAAAGTGGTAACAATACCTTTTCTGGGAATTAAATGAGATATTTTAAAGTACTTATGACAATGGCTATCATATAACAAAGGCTTAATAAATGTCACCTCCTATTATTAATTAGGATTCTTAATGTTAAAAGATATATCAAAAGAACTTTGAAAAATTAGGAATGTTTTCTATACTTTAACCATCCATAAGGCAAAATTAGGACCCATAAATGGATAAGCAGATTTAAGGTGTACTTTAGGAGAACTTTCTAATATTTAGTATTATTCAAAATGATAGGAGAAAATACACGCTCCTTCTCAGGTATATTGCCCTAGTAGGTGGTGAATGATGATGTTATGGCTTTGTGCATTCAATCAGAGGTTAGTTTAGCTCTGAATGACAGAGATGTCCCTTCAGATCAATTGGTATTGGCTAACTGAAATGCTGTGACTGTGAAGCTGTGCTTGGCTCAGTGGGAAAGGCCCTGAACAATTAGCCAGGCCATTCATGAGAAGAGACGAGGAAGCAATAGCATCAGTATCATTTTATTGCTGACCCTGGGCTTGCTGACCCTGGGCTAGATGTTTCCTACTAGAAAGAAACCTGGCATGAGACCTGCCCCGTTGGCTGAGGCTCAGCAGAAAGTGCATGATTTGAGGTTTGTCTGTGCATCCCACGTCCTACACTTTCCGGGCAGTGTTCACACAGCTGTGAGCACCTCAAGACCATGGGGTCATAGAGTTCCTTAAGCCTATAGTCCCATGGACCAGTACTGATCCATGGCCTGTTATAAAGCAGGCTGCCCAGGAGGAGGTGAGTGGTGGGCAAGCAAGCAAAGCTTTATCTCTCATTGTCTCCCATCACTCCCAGATGGGACCTTCTAGTTGGAGGAAAACAAGGTCAGTGCTACCATTGATTCTGCATTATGGCAAGTTGTATAATTATTTCATTTATATTACAGTGTGATGATAATAGAGATAAGGTACACAATAAATATAATGTGCTTGAATTATCCAAAAACCACCACCACCCCTTGGTTTATGGAAAAATTGTCCTCCATGAAATTGGTCCCTGGTGCCAAAAGGGTTGGGCACAGCTGCCTTAAGGTATGTAGAAAGTCATCACCCACACACTAGGCAGGAGGGCAGTGAGCATCTTGGCTTTTTTCCAACTATAGGATTTATTTATTCACCAAAGAGTTTCTAAACCATGTTCTTCTAGACATTGGACATAAGATAAAGAATAAGACAAGTAAAGTCTATACATTCCTGGTATAGTATTCCCTCAGTAGCAGGAATCCCCCACAGATTACTTGATTCCGTGCTTCAACCCAAAATACAACATAGTATTTACATATGACATATACATATTATCTCTAGATTACTTGTAAGACCTAAAACAATACCTGCATATCACTTCATTCTCATGGATTCAATGTAGTATTCAGCATATAGCAAACTCAAGTTTTGCTTTTTGTAAGTTTGTGGATTTTTTTTTTTTTCTGAATTTTTTTAGTCCACAGAGTTGGCTGAATCCATGACTGAGGAACACATAGACAGAGAAAGCCATATACTTACAATTAGTTAGAGGAAGACAGTAAAGAAATAAGCAAACAGATAAAAAGGTATATATCAAGCAACGTTTAGGTACAATAAAGAAAATACAACCAAGAGATAGGAAATACAGTGATGGAGCTATCAGGCCAATGTTCAAAGACTCCATTATCCAGGGGTAGGGATGACAAATATAAGGCAGGATCCAAAAAGAAGCTGAGACTCTTGGTGAGATATGGTGCAAATATAGCCAGGAACTTAGATACATCACCACAGTTAGGTGAGGAACTCAGGCACAAGAAGAATCCTTAAGGGGATGAGGGTGAGAAGAAACAATGTGGCAACATCACAGAGTACAGAATGAGTCTAATGGCAAGAGGAGAATTTAAAGGTCAACATCAGGGCATTAAATGCCATTAAAAGAGCAGGCACAGTGGGCCAGCTAAAGTTCTTTCTCCAGTGGGTTGCAGTTTAATTTTCTGCTCCGGTTAAGATAAATCTAGGCTAAGGATATTCCTGTATTCCTTCTACTTGTGGAGATGAGTGAAGAGCAGGCGCCAGAGCTGACATTTTACAACTATCTGATTCCTACAGTTGTTATATACCCTGAAGACTCAGTTCTAAAAGGGCTACATCTCATTTGTAGCCAGGACTTAGCTTGATTTTCTGACTGTACGTTCAATCTGGGCTTCATAGATTTGATTCATTTCCTGGGCTAGAAATTTTTATAAATAAGGATTCTATATTATAATCCCTTAGGCTCATCTGTAAACAACCCAATAAAATGATAGCAAAATTAAATGAAGCAGTTGGTTAAACATGAGTTAAAAGTCTGCTTGTGCTATGTCTCCACCCATCTTTACTTTACAGTAAATTATAACAGAAAAAATAAAATTCACAAACCAGCTACAATCTTATTGTATTGCCGTGTAACAAAATGTAGTTGTAAAATCTTTGAGAGTCTTTAGGACACTGGGTATGAAGAGAAATGAAGTAGAAATTAACATTGGAAAGATGAAAAGGATCAGGATTTGGAATTCTCAATTATCTGACCTGGACATGTGGAAATTATTCTAAGTATGACTGGCTATTGTTAAAGATTTGTTCTACACATTTAGAAAACATGGGTGCGGCTGGACGTAGTGGCTCACAACTACTCCCAGCACTCTGGAGGCCAAGGTGGGTAGATTGCTTGAGCTCAGGAGTTAGAGACCAACCTGAGCAAAAGTGAGACCTTGTCTCTAAAAATAGCTGGGCCTTGTGGCAGGCTCCTATGGTCCCAGCTACTTGGGAGACTGAGCCAAGAGGATCGCTTGAGCCCAAGAGACTGAGGTTTTCGTGAGTTGTGATGCCATGGCATTCTACCAAGGGTGACAAAATTAAACTCTGCCTCAAAAACAAAGAAAAGGAAACATTTGGTTGTAGAAAATGTGGTTTGCTGTGGGATGAGAAGGCATCGTGAGGGACAAGAATATTCAAGACACTATACTGTTAATTTTGTCTAAATAAAAGTTAATCATAACCTCAACTATTAATAGAATACTTGTGGTAGGGCAGAAGAGAGAGGGAAAATATGATGGCAGTCAATAGGTTGAATCAATGAGATTCTGCAACCAATGGGTTTGAGAAGAGAATATAATCTGAGATTTGTGAATCTTGGAAGTCATTTGGCCCCATAGTACCTACACAAAGAAGAACATGTTTTGGTGCAAGAGTTGGATGCCCATGTGAGAGTAAGATGACTGGTTAGGTTTAGGAATTGTAGGGTTAAGTGATGTATAAATAAATCTAACCTTTAGACAAATGCAGATGAGGTTTGGAAATAGAGGAAGATTTGAATCCAACTGCTTATCTTTTGTTAACCTCTCTTAGTGGTTTGAAGATTATGTTAGCTCATTTTGCATTGCTATTATAGAAATACCTGAGGCTGGGTAAATTATAATATAATGAAAAGAAATTTATGTAGGTTACAGTTCTGCAGACTGTACAATTGTAGCACCAGCATCTGCTTCTGGTGAGGGCTTTGGAAAGCTTCCCATCAAGGCAGAAGGTGAAGGGGAGCAGACCTGTCACATGGTAGGAGAAGGAGCTAGAGAGGAGATGGTGACACACTCTTTAAACAAACAGCTCTCCTGGACACTAATGAACAAAACTTGCTCCCTATCACAGGGAGGACACCATGCCAGTCATAATGGGTGTGCATCCTTGACATCAACCCCTCCCACTGGGCCCCTCCTTCAACACATTGAGGATCAAATTTCAACGTGACATTTGGAGGGGCCAAACATCCAAACCTTGTCAGAGACCAAGGGAATATATTGCACAAAGAAGTTGCTGTTAGTCTTAAAAACGTCTCTTCCGAGGTTCATTTCAGGAGCATTATTGCTCGCACTACAACCATATCTGAATTTCATGTCCTGAATTCCTAGTAATGCCTTCATCGGGGGTAGCTACTTCCCAGACCTAAGGAATTTGAGCATTTCTAGTTCCTAGAGAGTCTCTAGAAGAATCTTCCCCCTTGTCATTCTGTCAGAATTAAACCACCAACCAACATGGCATCAAATCTCAACACACCCCCAGCGGATCTGCTCCTGACCTGAGCTCACTGGGGTCATCCCAGTGACCATCCCAGTCACGTTGAATCTAAGAGGAGCAGCAAGGTTAGCTAAACTTGTAAAG
Organism: Loris lydekkerianus; assembly: GCA_963574355.1. Classification (NCBI taxonomy): domain Eukaryota; kingdom Metazoa; phylum Chordata; class Mammalia; order Primates; family Lorisidae; genus Loris; species Loris lydekkerianus. The sequence continues at coordinate 14,284 of CAUYPK010162109.1, forward strand.
AATCCAAAAGGGAGTGGGACTGGGACACATGCTTGGATTTTGATGCTTTATAGTGCTCATAAACCTCCTGAAGGGAAAGGTGATGACACAAGCAGTTTAACATTTGACAATCATTGAATGTCCACCATTCAAGAAAAAAATATCAGAATGATTGTATAGTCAGTGTCTGACTGTGGCACTGTTTTCTAATTTTTGCTTCAGGATAATTCACATAATTTTCCTGTGCCTCAAGTTCCATAAGTCTGGATGATAATACTGATGACTCCCTCATGGCTTTACACTTGAGAAAAATAAAATAAAAACTCTTTCTGAACAGAAAGCACTCTAAAAAACTAAATAATGATAGCATCCTCTCCAGCTTCTATATATTGGTGAATGCTTTTTGACTTTGCTGTCTTTCTTGGGGGACCATTTGCAGAGACTTGTACATATGTGTCTTTTTCTATTGCTTCATTTGTCTTTTTCTTTCTACCGTAATAGCCTTGTCTCCAATTCTCACTTCCACTGATACCAGAAAAATGTCTTCCTGTTGCTAGGGCTGCAGCCTCCTTTCTGCAGCTCTCTCCATCTCTGTTAGTCCATCTTATTTAATTTCATGCTCTCTACAGACCTTCCCCTCTTCTGTCATAGATCTTACTTTGAAAAATCTATTGTGCTTTTTAGGTTCTCTCCTCAACCCTGACTCGTCCACCTCTCTGACATCTCATTTTCCTTCACTGCTCTCCAATGCACCTTGCTCTGCTTTATTTAATACTACAGAAAGGGCAAAGTGGGAAAGGGGGAGCTTATAAATTATAGAAAGAATCAATCTTTCCACTGCTAAAATGGTGTTCTACGGATCTAATTTGTCAATATGTTGTTTAGTGCCTCACAAAATCAGACATGCACAATAGGTAGTAAAAATTGACCAGATTGGGAGACGTAAATTCCCCCTGATTGCAGGTCTAAGGAGCGGAAATCCATATGCTGAAGTGGAGAAATATTGATGGAGGAGCATTTGCTTTAGGGCTTAAAATTATACTCCTGACATTTCAAAGAAGTATTGGGTCCCAATTCCCCAGGTGCATGTTGAAGGACCTAGCAGTGTGATTGTAATAAGAAATGAAACCTTTAAACACACCTACCTACGTGCTTGTCCTTAGAAGGGACTACTGTGTTTCACATGAATGTTGGAGAGATAAGACAGGCATTCAGAAGCACAATGAGAAAGCGAATGTTTGCAACTTAACCTGATGGGACACTTGAGGTTTGGAGCTGAGTATTTATCAAAAAGGCACAGGCGTTCACCACAGAAGCAGCCGGGAATACAATTAGTGTTGGGGTACTGGGGTCCCCGATTTATGCTGCATCTTCTTAAGATGCAAATATGGACCTTTCGCATGAAACATATTTTAACTTCTTGACATTGTGAATACCTTTATGATAAAAAAGATATCAATGAGGAGTTCTAAAATGCCGTGGGCAGGATCATCACCTCTGCTGTAACTTCAACTATTATTTTTCAAGCTGTGATTTTTCCACACAAACCAGTTTCCCAATTTTAAATGACTCTGTAAGCCACAGATGATTTAAAACACACAGAGAGACGTCAAACGCAAAGCAAACTATCTGGCAATGGCCTGTCAGTCCAGACATAACCGGTAGCTTTCTTCTACTCTTCTCTTTTCTCCTTTTGCTTCCTTTTTATTTCCTTTCCTCTGCCCATTATTTTATAGTTTCTTTAGTATATGAGCTACATTGATTTATTTGTGATTCAAATTTATAATTCTTAAATCTTCCTTGGAAGATTTTTCAAAGAATTGTGTAAAACAATTGCTTGTTTCTCCTATAAAACATGTTAATGGTATCTCCTAAGCCTGTTTATATAAGCTTTCCTCCCATCCATTACAACTAATCAATGACTTATCAGGTTCTGCATCCATGTAGCTGGAGCCTTCCTGTTCCCTCTAAATACTGAAATACAGCTCTGAGAGTGATGTTGTTTGGTCTTCCTCAAGCAATCAGATTTCTGGACTGAAAATCAGAGAAACCCCTATTGTATTTTTTTTTTTTTTTAAGAGTAAATCTGATTAAGAAGTATTTCTTGGGAAAATGAAGACATATAAAAAATCTTATAATAAATTATTTGTCCAAGTGCTTAGCTTATTTTGTGTACTTTCCCTCAGCTTCTAAGTTCTTGAAAACTGAGAACACAATATTATATAACTGGATCCTGGCATAGAAAGATTAAGTGAGGACTCCCATATACAGTAAAAGCATTTCCTAAGCAAAATTAAGATGGTCGCCAGATAGAGGGATGGACGTGTACAGATGTGATAAATATACAGGTGGCCATAAAGTTCATGTGCAATTTAAATAGTTGTCTATTTTTAATAGTTGTCAATTTAAAGTAGTTGTCTATTCCCGTGAACAGCAATCTGTAAATAAAAACTCTGACGTGTAAGAGTAATGAAGCAAATGAAACACCTTGGCAGGGTCTCTTTCGAGACTCTTCTAAGGCCACACCCATATCCCTCCTCTCCCCGCCTTGAATAGTTGTCTATTTTAAATTGCACGTGAACTTTATGGCTACCCTGTATATGTGTGTGTGTGTCTCCTGTGTGTGTGTGCACACACACACACATACATACATATATCTCATAAGGTGATTTTTATACACCCTGACTTTTCTCCTACTTGATTAAAAGACTAGACATTTCCCCTTGAGATTTGTTCCTCCACCTAATGTGCTGTAATTGCAACAGAGTGCTTGATACAGCAGCAAGGAGCAAGATTCTGTAATAAATTTGGGTCACTGCAGAGTTCATCATGTAGTCCTTGGCAATAGGAGATAAAGCGCTGGGTTCTGCATCTCCTGCGTTCAGCTAGTGTGGCCCTGCTTTTCCTGCCTAATGATATTAATAGAGCTACATGTATGCAAATTGTCCCCATTCTAGGCCTTTCCCTTTCCACTGTCTACAGACTATTTCATCTCCAGAAAATATTTCTTCCAACAGTAATGTGAAACTTCCGTGGGAGTTGCCAAGAAAAAGCCAATTCTCTTTTCCTGGGATCATCCTCTTTATTACCCTCTATTTCCTCAAATCGATATTCTAAAAATCTTTTAGTGCACACACATTCTCTCATCTGTTTCTCTGATGGAAAATCAAATAGAGCTCAGGTCGGGTTTTCTAAAGTGCTGATTGTGGCAGCCGAGTGTTCGAATGAGCTTAGTGAGGGCTTTTCTTCAGAGAAATGTTTTTTCATTTGCTTCATTACCCTTACACGTCAGAGTTTTTATTTACAGATTGCTGTTTACGGGAATTAATTTCTGCCACCCCTAAACACGTTGTACAGGCTACTGGCAAGACTTAACCTTGTGCTTCAAAGTCTGCACACCTTGGCGGTGTCTCTTTCGAGACTCTTCTAAGGCCACACCCATATCCCTCCTCTCCCCTCCTTGAAAAATCCAACATTTATTAACTCTCAAATTTAGCTCAGTAAAATAATTGTTTTAATAGAATTTGGAAGAGGGCGATTCACTAAAAGGAATCCAAGCAATAGAGCAGGAATCAGAAGTAGGAAAATTCAAGATTGAATGGTTTCTTTTTAACTCCGGCACACATATTTAAATCAGTGAACTCCATGCAGTAGGCTTCAGAATGACAGCTGAGACGTGCATTTTGCTTCTGAAGATCCTTGCCTTAAAATGCTTTTGAAGCATTTAATAAGTGAGTTAGGACTGTGTAAATCTTGTTAAAGCAAGTGAACATGAAGTGCTCAGCCGAAAAGGCAGCCTGTTAACGCCTGGAGGGAAATAAGTGTCCTTGTTCTGCGTTTCCATCAGTACTGGGGGTAAAGCACGGATGCTCCCTTTACCTGGCTTCCCCAGGATGAAACTTCTCTACCTTTTGAAGAGTAGACTCTGCCATAAACAGACACTCCTGCTTGCTCTTCATTCATTTATCATTTAACTTTATGAGACCATTATTTTTACTTATTTTTATTTTTTTCACAGAACATTACAATCTTTCTTAATCCCTGTAAATGTAGAGAACAACCTACCCCAGCTGTGACCAGTTACGTAGAAAATCCTCATGCCTCAGACTTGTCATGTGATGGTAAATCCCTCGAAAGGAAGGCAGAGCCTCAGAACAGCAAAGGACCACTGCCAGGTGCTTTGGCAACAAACATAAACATAGGAAAATGTCCTGGGGATACAGGTACCCGAGAAACCAAGAACCAAATGCCTGGAACATATGGAGATCTTTTATAGTACCAGAGAACCAAGTTTCTACAATCCTATGTACCACTATTGTATCTTCCCACGAAAAAAAAAAAAAAAAAGAAAGAAAAGAAAAGAAAGAAATGTACTTGGAACTTCATTCCAGACAGTACCAAATATTCTGAAAAGGGCTCAAATGAGCAACAATTTTCTATAAGCATATATAACTACAATTTTTGATAACTAACCATAGATTGTGCAGACAATAAATCTCTTACTTACACGTGACCTTGAATCTCTCATTTTTTCTCTCTGCATTATAGGACCGTATCTATCTGGCATAGTTGCTAGAGAATTAAATAAACTACATAGCCAAAGCACCTGGCATGGGGGACAACACATTTGAAGTTTCTACTATTCCTGCTCTGAAGCACAAAAAGCCATGTTGTGTTACACAAAGAAAATGAATGTTAATAATCTTGGTAACAGGCTTGAAATTTTATTAAAACATTGCCGACATTTGACCTGTTGTAAACTTAGAGCTCTTATTGCATTGACTACTATTGTGTTGTCTCCCCCTACCCCCGAAAGAATGCTGGAGTCATTTATTTCCTTGCAGGATCACGGTGCATGTCTTTGTAAGTCTGATAGCATTATCTGACAAATAATCAATGTTTGGCTCTAACCCGAGGGCCTCCAGAGGCAGCGGACATTACTCAGCGTAGTATCGTGGAGAAAGAGGCAAATCCAGCAGAAATTGTTTTCTGCGTTGAAATTATCATGTGATTTTTGCCCAGGACTCTCCATCATAACACTTCCTATAGGATTAGGTCTGAAGCGCAGAATTATTTTGATTATTCATCATGTCATCCTTTGTATCTAGACAGCTTTTCTTTCACAAACTTATTACAGCACAAGCCCAGCTGAATGTTTACTGACATGTATCGGTAAAATGACAGAAAAGCTCTATGTCTTTATGCTCTTCATTTTGCAGAGAGGTTAAAGTGACCTTTTAACAGACCCACAATAAAATTGGAATCTAAAAAGAGTGTGGGGCCCAGGTATAAAATATTCTCCAACCTAGCTGACATAAATAATAATAGGGTGGAATAATTTGTGTGGGCACAGGAAAAATAAATCAAATTCACTCACACTTAAATATATAAAACTATTGTAGAGATACAGACCATGACTAAAGGTGTGATTTATTTCTGGCAAAGCCCAGTAAAATTGAACCTAATACCATATTCCAAACCACCTTGAGGAAAGCACACATGTTTAGAAATTCTTTCTTGCTTCCAAAATATGTTCTTTCTCTGTTACCTGCTAAAAGACACTGATAGAAAAATTCACTAGCAGATCCTTTTGAACAATAAGGAGAGTGAACATGTAACTTACATGTGCTATACATGCGTGGTACTCCTTTATCTGAACTGCAAGGAGAGATCTGGGAATTAGGCAAAAAATAATTCTAAACTCGAAAGAGAATCAAACGTGAATAATCACTGCAGAATGTTTGTTCTACATTGTATACATGTAAGCAGATAATTGTGAAAATCTAGGGTGTTTTGGATGACTATAGCCACTTTTACTATTTTGAGAGATCTGCAAAATCAGAGCCTTTGTTAAAGTGAGAAATGAAAAATACAATGGGACCTCCCCACTGAGATACAATAGGAAACAGCAAAAGAGTGGGGAAAGAAAAGTTCAGGGCTGGACTGAGGTCACTGGAGTTTCCTGAGAGATTGTAATTATTAAGAATAACCACACAAGAAATGATGTTGGCACTTACAAGGGTATCCTGGACAACAGGGTTAAGAATTTGAGACCTTGACTTAGGAGATAGAGGTTTGCAAAGTGAGCTACTCTTGGAATATTAACTTGATAAATTAGGTTCTAAATTCCTTCTCTCTTTAAGCCACACAAGAGACTGTTGCAGTCCCCTGGAGGCAGGCTCTAATCTATAGACTTTTCTTCATGGAGCCAACAGTCCCAATCCAAACAAAGAGTGTTCTCAGGGCAGCCAGCCTTCAGCAAATAATCTTGGCATTTTAAGTGGTGTTCAAAATATTTTTTACCAGGAAAAATCTTCCAGTGTTTGAACGTAGGAGCATTCTGAAGAATATGGCAATAATGAACTCATGCTGTACAGCCAAGTTTAGGTAACATACCAGGTTCTTTGAAATGTCTTAAATTCAAATTCCAACATAGAATGTCCAGAGGAAACTGGAAAAAGAGGGAAAACTTGGGTTTAATTTATAGTTTGAAAATGATGAATGTGGAATGTGTAAGCTGTACTGTGAAATCTCTCTTAATTTGGGGAGCAAATCAAAAATGGTGATTATTGGACAAAGAAGATGTAATTGCAGACGTCTTAACTCAAGAAGCCTACCTGCCATGATTTATCCAAGCAATCAGCAGTTATTAAGCACCTACTATAAACATTTATTGGGCATCTAACATTACACCTGAAGCAAAATTACACAACGTTGCTCTGTGAGAAGCAGCTCAATCACAAATCAATGGCTGCGATTCAGAATTTTTCCCTCCTGGCTTTTGATTTAAAGCTCGTACTTGAATTTATTTCAGTCTTCTCTGTCCACAGTATTTTAAAATATATTCCATGTCCTCCCTAGGGCAGTCACACGGGTCTCTCACTCTGCCCCTCAGTTCAGCCACTCTGAAAATGTGCCCATCTACTTGAGATGCTCCCAGAGACTCATGAAATAAATTGTGCACATGCCACAAAGCCTATGCCTTAATTGACCATACCAAATATACCTTTCAAATTCAGTAAAAATCCATCCCACGGTCCCATGTGTGATATAGCATCAGACAAAAAGATAGAAGATAATATTTTATTATATGGATATCTCCCATAAGGGTGATCATGTTTGACTTCTAGTCATTTCTTAGGTCTTTCTCCCAAATATCAAGCAAAGTGAGATCAAGAATGCTGTATAAGTGATTCCTGTATGTGTGTCAGTTGATCAAAGAATAGGTAGGTTACCAACCCAAATTTTAGTTTTGCCTGGCTAATTTTGTAAAAGCACAAACAAATGCTCAGATACCTTCCCTGAAGATCTGGATTGATTAAGGTTAGGGGGAAAGCCTGAATATCTGATATTTTCTACTGTGTGGCAAAATGATGTACATCCAGAGCTGAGAATACTAAGGTAGGAGAATTTTCAAGTTCTCTCAACTCATCATTCATCGTTCCACGCAGTGTATGGGAAGATATTAGAGGCACCTGGCCTGAAAGCTTTGGGAGGGCAGGGAGGAAGGAATGGGAAACACACACAACACGGAGTTTGACCCCTTCCCCCAGAGGAACAGCCCCCATCATATTCTACAGGAGATTTCCCTGGGATTTTAGAGGAATGAAAGGAGGTCACCAGCCCCCTTGGGTGGAGTTAAAGGACGTATCAAAATAAATGAGCATATAGGGCATAGACGCAGAGAGTATCTGCAGAGGAATTCTGAACACTCGCTCATTTTGCTTAGGACCTCTATTTCCCATCTGATTGTGATAGCAGAGTGAGGTGAACGTGTGTGATATGGTTGCCACAAACTGAATCATCTCTGAGCAAGTAAGATTCTGATTTGGAACTTTTCGAGTACTTTCAGATTTGTATTGAAAATACTGTGGACTTTGGCGGCTTCTCTGGGATGAACCATGCTCCTTATTTGGTTGTTAATTGCAGCAAAAGCCACATGTGCTCTGAACCAGCCAGCACATGTGAGCAAAGAATGTGGCCTCATCTTTCCCTGAGAATGCTGACATCCAGGAACATTCATTTCTGACCAGCACAAGTCAACTTGGTGGCAGGGCTAGCAATGGGCTGCTGGCCTCCCTTCTTCACCCACTGGGCCCCAGGGCCAACTTCTCCGTAAGGCAGAATAGTCACAGTACAAGCCCTCATAATAGCGTTAGGACTCATGAAAATGTTTTAATTTCTTTTAAAACTGGGGAAAAAATGAGGTTTTAGTTGAAAGATGTCTATATAGTCAGCTTGATGCAGTGATAACATATACATTTTGATATGATTTTGTGGAGGAAGAAGTCTATGAAACAAACCTTCCTAGAATCCATAAAAGTCACAAAGCTGGCCTGATTGTCCTTGATCATGGCCAGTGACATGATTTTCATGGCCCTTTGGCAAAGTGAGACATGCAAAACCTCATGTCATGAATCTCAAGGTGGTGACAGCAGAGTATTAGAGCAAACATGGGGCTCTCTGAGCATGGGGCCCTGTGCAACTGCTCTCAAGAAACAGAGACTGCTCTCTAAGGGGTGTCTTGATATTATTAATATTATTAGAGACAGAATCTCACTCTGCTGCCCTCAGTAGAGTGCTGTGGCATTATAGCTCACAGCAACCTCTACCTCTTGGGCTTAGGTGATTCTCTGGCCTCAGCTTCCCGAGTAGCTGGGACTACATGCACCCACCATAATGCCTGGCTATTGTTTTTGTTGCAGTTTGGCTGAGGCTGGGTTTGAACCCGCCACCTTCCGTGCCCTATCCACTAAGCCACATGTGCTGCCCGTGTCTTGATATTATTAGAAACTAGTATTTTATGAACCAAGACCAGGGTCTCCATCTCTATATTTACCAGGCATTGCTACATTTCCAATCTCTTTTTTCCTTCTGCGTTACTCCTTCTATTAGAGTTTAGCCAATAAGGGTACAAAAGTGGTGAAGAGGGGTATAGCTATTGTGGGCATTGGGTTGAGAAATTTTACTCCCTTTGTGACTATTACTACTCTGATGATACTTTAATTTCTACCCTATCATAAGGCATGGATTTTTTTTTTCTTTTTCACCCATGAATAGTGTTTGGTGACCTTGAAATGTGAGTGTTAAAGACAGTCTATACCTCATCTTAGCACAGGTCACCACTACCAGGTAAGGCCCCCATTACTAGTGCTTTGAAACGTACTATGGTTGGTAAAAGAACCCGGCTGTTAAACCTTCCTCCACACAAAGTCGGCGTTATTTATTTATGATGTTACATGAATCATCTGCACTTTCCCTGATAAGCCCTGGGCTGTGTGTCTTTCATTTCAGCTGACATTTTGCTGCCATTTGCCAGGCTAAGTAACTACTGTGCAATCACTCTGAGCTGATGCATGGTCATTGTTTTGCACAAAATGGATTTTTAAGTCAGCTGAAAGGCTTTCTGAAGAATATAATTTGACAAAGTAAATTTTTGCCCATATAACAGAAATCAGCCAGGGCTGCACCAAATGTATTTTTTAAGATAGCTAAAAGGATTTCTGCAGAGAGTTTGACAAAGTATTTTACTTTTGTGCACAAAGCAAAAATTGATTAGTTTTGAACAAAAAGGATTTCTCAGGGTGCTGAAAGGCTTTTCTCTGGAATTAAATATATTCTTCAGCTTGCAGGATCAGGTATTTGAAAGTAGTGTCTTTGAGAAGACAAATAGTTGTCAGTGACATTTTTTTTTTTTTCAGGCACACATTAAAAGAATCTACGTAAATGCCATTTTCAACCTGGTTTGGCTCCAGACATCTCACTGCTTACGGAAAGATGACCCATTTTCCAGTGTATGAAGCTTATTGCATGATTCATTCGCTTGTTTGATCCTGCTCTAAATTGATAGAATCACTGAGTAGACATTTCACCGAACACTCTCCCCCCCTTCAGTTTAACTATAGGAGACAAGAAATCTGAACAAATTGAAGGGCATGGAGTTTTAACTTAAATTGTTTAGCTTCGGGGAAATTTTGCTGACAATTTTCCAATACCCACAGTACTTCTATTTGAAAAGAGGAGATGATTTGGAAGCATATAACTTATAGAAAAAACTGATTCGGTTTTCTCCAAAAGCATCTGTCTGCTGCCATGGAAAGTTGTGAGGTTGGAGGATACATGCAATGACCTACTTATCCAACATGCTGTAAGAGGTGTGTGTGTGTGTGTGTGTGTGTGTGTGTGTGTGTGTGTCTATATGTTATTGGAAGTGGGATATAAGGAAATATGTAGTGTGGCTATGACACCAAATATTGGGGCTGCAATCCTTTCTAAAATACAAAGATTGCTTTTTTGGACCATGTAAAAATAACAATTTACTACCATGTTTTTGATGTATATTCTGAATTTTTTTATCATGCTATTATATTTCACTGGTAGAAAATTTGAATTCTTTTTCCACTCAGTTTGTGTTCTCTGCATAAAAACAAAAAAGCATGACACGGTAGCATCAAATGACCCTACCCCCTCATTCTTTGGTTATGCCATTAAAAGAATAATTGCTGAAGGTGTGAAATTACTCATCCCTGATATACTATAGCATGACCTACTTTATATCTAGAAGTTGAGAGTAGTTTGTTTTTAAGAGTTTCATTATTTGATAAGTCTAAATTCATACATTTGAAACTAGCCCTCTATTTATTTACATTAATTGACACAAGAGATTGAACATATAATCTTAGTTTTATCCTCTTTTCTAATTCTACAGCAAGGTAATTGAAGGCAAATAGAATGCTCTCTTTTACAAGACATTCCTTATTATGTTATTTTTAAAGCAAAGATCACTAAATAAAGGAAATGAGAATTAATGGGTCATCTCCTTTGCATTTTATTATTCTGCAACATGAGGAACCCACATTCACAGACACCCTCACATACACATCATTAGGATGGTACTACCACCCGTAAAGGTTGACGATGAATGCAAGCACAATTTCTTTATGGACCAAATCCTCTGGCTTACTATCAAAATAAAACAAAGCAAAAAAACAACAAGTAATGCAAATTTACAGAACTTTAATTACTAATCTAATGCAATGTGAGCCATTTCAGCTGATGCCTTGACTAATTCCACACTGTGTCTTAACCACATCGTAGCATGAACAGGTTTGAAAGTACAATGTTTTATCGTTCGTATGAGTGCATAATTGTTTATATATAAATTTGAATTTAAATAAATAAATAAATAAAAACAGTTCAACCCAGTTTAAAATAAAAGAAGAAAGTACAGCGTTTGCTGTCCATAGCTAGTCTAAAAAAGCCATTCACAGCAGATGTAAAATCTAGGGGGGAGATAGATGGACAAATCACGCTGGAGGTAACTCTTGGCAAGTGGCTCTTGGGTGTAGTGGGGTAGGACACCTCAGAAAAAAGAACAGAATGGCAGTGATATACAATAGACATAACTGGTTTTCTAAACTCATTGAGCTAGCTGGGGATGAGTATCGTACAAAGTTATACCAAGACCACGTTAGGTGGGGACAAAGAGAAAGGGAAACAGATAACTTTGTCTAGGAGTCTCTGTAGGGAGGCAGATGATACCAGGAGATGCTTTGTCTGCTGGGAAGAACAAATTGGTCAGAAGGAGGCTCCCAAGAAAGGATAAAGGACAAGTCAAGGGTGTTCTCCAAGGACAGAACAGATGTTTGTTCTACAATAGAGAGTGTCCAAGAACCGATCAACCAAAAAGATACAGAGAAATCACAAAGTGGAGATGTTACAAAGGTCTTAATAGAGGTTCTTTGATGCATGTGCAGGGTTCAGGTAGCAGTGTGCATAAATGACCTACCCTCATTAACATAGTAAAAATAACACCCACTATCACCATGACAGTTCACGAATACCATGACAACCCCCTGGAAATTGCCATACAGGAGTAGAAAAGGGTAGGCTCCCCTTCTAGGAATTCTCCACCCTTTTCCAAGAAAAACTGTGACTATTCTACCCCCCACACTTAACAAAATTAGGGAGTCAGCATAATAAGAGAAATCTTGTTAAACTCGGGCCCCTCCACCCCTGAGGCTAACCCATTCCTTCTCTGGAATGTATTGTGCTTTAATGACCTTGGGCACTTTGCATGCTTGCACCTGCTCGCTCTGCTCCTTTTCCCCATCAACTTGGTACTAGGTAACTATTTTTCAGTACTGGGAACCAAGAACCTAGGAACACAGAGATCTGACATCTGGTCCCAAACACCAAACAACATTAGGTTCAAGTAAGTATTTTATACCGTATAAAATGTGAAGATGAATCAATAAGACTATGACATCAAATTGAAAAAACAGAAAAATATGTTAAAACCTTTCAATGCTTTGGAAAAAGAACAACTTAATAGCAACCTGAAAGCAAGATAAGGTCATAAGTGTTAGGAAGGAGTCAAACAATAGAAACAGAGGAAAATGTACCTGTCCGTGAAGGACTCTTTCATGATGACAAATCATGGAAGTTTCTCAGAAAATGGGATAATATAAAGCATCTGAGGTTCTGAGGAATAGATAACCATGGAAATGTCAGATCTTAATTAACCGTTGCTCACTTAGAAGCTACAACCAACACTAAGAAAATTACAGTGTGGAAGCCAGGACTTTCTCCACCCAAGTTCACAAATTTAAACTCAGATCACTTCCTTAAAAGCTGTAGACACTTTTAGAGAAGCTAGTACTGAATTAGTTTCCTTATAATTTGTACAATGTGGGCAGGGTAAGGTGGCTCACGCCTGTAATCCTCATACTCTGGGAGGTCAAGGTGGGTGGATTGTTTGAGCTCAGGAGTTCCTGATCAGCCTGAGCAAGAGCAAAACCCCATCTCTAGAAATAGCTGGACATCGTGGTGAGCACCTGTGGTCCCAGCTACTTGGGTGGCTGAGGCAAGAGGATCACTTGAGCCCAAGAGTTTGAGGTTGCTGTGAGCTAAGGTGACAAAGTAAGACTGTCTCAAAAAAATAATTTGCATGGTGTTTCTGGTGATAGTACACTCCTGTATAAAGTATCTTGTTTGCTCAAATAAAATATACTTAACATCTCTATAAACCAGTGCCAAAGAAGAAAATCTCAGTTATAGGCAGTGAATTTCCTGTTAAGTACTCAAAGTATAAGGAAGAATGAGATTTATCCTAATCTGGGAGGAATAAAAATTCCTGGATATTTTCTGTACCCAAGCATGGTATTTGCAAATTCCTACCCATTGTACTTACATCATTGTATGCCAGGCACTTACTAGGGCCTATGATGAAAGAACTGAGAATCAGAGAAGTCAAGTAACTTGGAAGAGGCAGCTCTAAAACCCAGTTCCGTCTGAAAGTAAAACTTTTACTCCTGATTTGACACTGTAATACAGCTAGCTAATCCCTATTGCTTACATAAGTCAGCTATCCAGCTATCTGCCCTATTTTATATTATATGTATACACACACACACACACACACACACCAGTTTTCTTATCTATAAGGTGGTTTCCCAGGAGAATACTTTTCTGAGGATTAAATGAGAAAATGTATGTAATATACTTAGCATGGTGCCCGGCACACCGGAATGGTAGCCACCTCCTATCTCCTCAATTATGGTTTTACTCTTAAGTTCCTGACTTAGGTTTGTGAACGAGCTTTAGATGACAGCAAAATCCCTGAAGTCAAAACAACTAAGTTGCATAGATGCACAGACATGTGTCTTTATAGTACTGGGTCGGTTCCAACAGCTGGGTCATGGTAGATGGGGAGCTGCCTGAGAAAATAAAGCCTTGACCCCAGGGAAGTGTATGCCCAGATTTTATTGAGAGGAGCTGGAATCTACCCTTCAGGGAGCCCCTGACAGCTAAAGAGACATTTATATCATGTTCTCACTCTTACAACACCAAGAAAAATTCAACAGAGCCCACATTAGTCCATTTCTTCCATTGAGAACAACACTATTTTGGTTAAAAATTAAAGAAAAATTACCTTCTGAACCTGTTCTTCGAATTTCCTGGATATGATATTGAGGTTTAATTGAGAAGATTCTGATCGACTGTTAAGCTTCATTTTTGATTTTTTTTTTTTTTCTCAAATGGTCATTTCATAAAACTTCAATTTTGAAAGGGGGAGACATCCAAGTCAGGTTTAAAAACCTCCTATGCTTTTATAAGGTTCTAAGAATACTACACAAGACTGAGATAAGTTATTGGTACCTTTTTCTCTGGAAGTTGCAAAAAGCCATCTACTTTATTTTCTATCCATGTGGTGATTTTAAAATCTAGAAAATGCACCCCCCAAATCCAGATTTTTATCTTCCCTTGAAACACTTGAACTCTGAACACATGCCAGCACCAGACACATTTTCAACTAGCAATCACTGGCCAGGAGCTGGTGTCCCATTAGTGTCATTGTTCTCCAGTTTGCTGCACTCTTCACCATTCTCTCATGTCTAACACCAGCCCTCTTCACCCATTGATGTTGCATTTGAGTTTGTGGTCTCTGACACAGTGACTGAGCAGGATGACAAAAGCACCCATGCTTATCAAATGTTGGAGTTTGGCTCATCTACCCACCCACCCTGCCTTATGAGCTGGACTGTCATGACCTATATGCAGTTTTGGTGGTATTCCATGGAGGTGATGTAACATTGCCCCCTTCAGATCTTACTAGATTGACAGCCAAAGAAATAGGAGCAATATCTGTGCAGAAGAAGCTAGAGAGATTAGGGAAGTATTGACAAAGAAATTGGTTCTTTCTAGAGCCCTGTACATGCTTGCCTAATACCAATGTGGATATAATAATTGTTCACTAAAACACTGCACCATTGACATTAGAAGATAAATCTTGGGCTGGGGTTTTATGTGCTTACCTCCATGAAACCGGACTCTAATGTGCTGAACTAGCATTTACTTTCCAGTTCATTTATTTACTGACTACCCTCATGTGATAGACGTTGGGAAAAGGGGAAGACTAGAAAGGAACATAAGGTAGTCTCTGCCCTTGTGGAGCTTTCCAACTAGAGAGGAGAACTGATATGGAAACAAGTAAATGCAATTTGGAGCTGATGGTAGAGCATGACTGAGTTGAAGAAAGATAGGAAAGATAGACAGGGTAGAGAAGATAGATTGGACACTGGAAGCTGGGTGAAGGGAAGGGAAAAAAAGAAGGGGTAGAGGTGCTAGAATATTCCAGGGGAGAAATCAAGAGAAGTCAAACTACCCTAGAACTAGAATTGAAGGGAAGATTTAATGTATTTAAAGATAGTTCTCAGGAACTCATTGAACAAAAGAAATGCGAGTTCACCCAAGTTCATCATGGTGGGCGGGGGGACTCTGGTCAAATTTCAATGGAGAGTGTGAAAGTGTGGTCCTTTAGTCCCCTTTAGATTCGGTCACAGTCCCAATTCTTTTTTTTTTTTTTGGTGTAAATCATAGCTGTATACCTTAATGCAATCATGGGGTACAATGTACTGGTTTTATTTAATGTATACAATTTGAAATATTTTCATAAAACTGGTTAACATAGCCTTCACAGCATTTTCTTAGTTATTGTGTTAAGACCTTTATATTCTACACTTAGTAAATTTCACATGTACCCTTGTAAGATGCACCATAGGTGTCTCTGGCTTGCCACAGTCTCTACTATTCTCTCTCTTTTTCTTTTTCTTTTTCTTCTGCTTTTTCTTTTTCTTTGAGACAGAGTCTCACTCTGTTGTACTGGGTAGAGTTCCATAGTGTCATAGTTCACAGCAACCTCAAAGTCTTGGGCTCAGGGGATCTGATTGCCTCAGCCTCCCAAGTGACTGGGACTGCAGGCACCTGCCACAAAGCCCAGATAGTTTTTCTGTTTTTAGTAGAGATGGGGTCTCACTCTTGTGCAGTCTGGTCTGAAACTCCTGAGCTCAGGCAATCCACCTACCTCTCCCTCTGCCTCCCAGAGTGCTAGGATTGCAGGAGTGAGACATCACGTCCAGCCCCTATAATTCTCTAACATACAACACTAATTCACTTGGCTCACCTGTCACATTCAAAATTACTATATGTAAAACCAACCATTTTGTTTTTGCTTGTTTGTTTTGATAGCCTTCATCAAGGGTCCAAATGGATCTTCCTATATTAGCCTAAACTGCCATTCTGTATGTAGCTTCCTGCCATTCTCATCCCCTCACCTCCTCATGCCCTCACTCCAAATATCTACTCCTCCATTTGTTTTCTAGCACTTACCATAGGGGTTTGATTACTTCAATATCTTTCATGGCTGCTCATGTTCAAAATATCTGGAATATAGGAGTGTAGCGGGTGAATAATTCTCTTCTCCTCCCTCCAGAAAAGACATATTTACCCACAACCTGGGAATGTGACTTAATAGGGCAAACAGGTCTTTGAAGAGACAGAGACCTCTAAAAAATAGCAGGGCACTGTGGTGGGTGCCATAGTCCCAGCTACTTAGAAGGCTGAAGCAAGAGGATCACTTAAGCCCAAGAGTTTGAGGTTGCTGAGAGCTATGATGTCCCAGCACTCTACCTAGAGGGACAGAGTGAGACTCTGTCTCAAAAAAAAAAAAAAAAAAAAAAATTCTTGATGAGACCAATAATGTGAATGCCTAAATCCAATAATGTGTCCATATAAGACACAGAAGGAGAAAAGGCACAGAGGAGAGGGTCTCTGTGACAAAGGCTAAGACAAAGGCAGAGACTAGAGTGGTCCAGCCGCAAGGAATACCAACAGGTGCTAGATGCTGAAAGAGGCAAGAAAGCTTCTCCCCTAGAGCCTTTGCAGGGAGTGTGGTCCAGCTGACAGTGTGATTTCTGAACTCTGGCCTCTAGAGGTATAAGAGAATGATTTCTATTGTAAGCCACTCTGTTCTTGGTCATTTGTTATGGCAGCACTAGGAAACTAGACAATATAGTGCTCAAAATGGCTCCTATGCATGTAAGGATTAATTAGCAATTCAGGGTCTACAATGCTCCTCAGCCCAGTGATTACAAACCAAGACAAGAAATCACTAGCTCCTGGAAAATAACAGTGACAAAATCTAAGGTCAGGAATACATATGAGCCATTTTTTGCAATGAAGACTGAAGTATGTCCTGTCTTCCTCCCTGATCTTACAGATGTATGAAGATAGAAAACTGAGCAAGAGTGAAGGGAAAAATTCCTGAATTAACTGTTCTACTTCTTGGAGTCATTGCTCAATGGCCGATCACCCAACACCAGTGTCCAACCTGGTTACCTCCAGTTCTTCCTTGGGGCCAGGAAGACATCTGTCCCTTTGCTGGATTGGGACATCTGTCCCTTATGTCTCAGAAAAGCCATACCTGCAGAAACTATGTGCAGATTTTGTAAGACTTTTTTATTTGGGGGGAAGGACTCACATTCTCCCACTCCCATCCTCATAATATGAGTCTACTACTGGACATAACACTTGGCTTTCCCATTTTTCAGAAATAATTCATTTAACTCAAACTAGACTTCCCATTTGATCCTGCAATCCCATTACTGGTCATCTACTCAGAAGAAAAAGAATTTTATCACAAGGATATTTGCACTATCACAATGTTTATCACAGCTCAATTTACAATCACCAAGATGTAGAAACAACCTATATGCCCACCACACCATGAATGAAATCATAAGCTGTAGTACATGTATACCATGGAATACTATTCAGCCATTAAAACAGATGGAGACTTAACATCTTTTGTATTAACTTGGATGGAGGTGGAACACATTCTTCTTAGTAAAGTATCATAAGAATGGAGGAGCAAGAATCCAATGTATTCGATTCTAATATTAAGGCAGCAGTTGATCTAACACATACCCACATACGAGAAAAACCCACAGCAAGTCACGGTTTGGGGGGGGGACCAAGGGTGTCGGGTGGGGGGTGGAGGGAGGGCAATGGGGGGGGGTGTTATAGTGTATGGAACACCTCTCGGGGGAGGGACACAATTATAAGAGGAACTTTACCTAACAAATGCAAATAGTGAAGCCTAATTCTTGGTAACCTCAATGAACCTGAAACAATTAGAAAAAAAGAAGAAGAAGAAGAAGAAAGAAGAAAAAAGTAGGGAACTTCTCATCTGCCAAATGAAAGGAGAAGAAGTAGGCTAAAAATAGTGTCTACCTACAGTTTGATACCACTTTTAAAAATGTGGAAAATGGAGATTAAATAGATAGCAATGAGACAGGAGGGTAAGAGAGCTGAAAGGTTGACAGTATCTCCAAATAGTGAGATTGGTAGTTATATATTTTTGAATTGTTCTATTTTTATATTAACAGATATGATCTTATTTTCTCTTCTAGATATAAAGAATCAACTATTTTCAAATAAGTAAAAATATAGTGAAAAAAATGAAGGGGATAACTTTTGAGTTTTCAGGAGCTAAAATGAGCACTGGTCCAGGAAACTAACATTTGCATACATGTTGCCTAGAGTAGGAATGCACAGATTTATTACAGTGTGTGGTGCAGAGTCCAGCCCAGGTGGGAAAGGAGAAAAATCTCAGGGAAGTGGTTAGAAGTTCAAGTTGTGGAGTCAGATAGACCTGAATTGAAATCTTAGTCCTTTAATCATCATGTGACTTTAGGCAAACCTCTTAACCATTCTAAGCCTTGGTTTCTTTCTCTGTAAGGAGAACCATTATGGGAAAAATAATGGTTCTCCTTTCAAAAGATTATTAAAAAATCACACAGACAGAATGTAAAAATCATGTGACATAATATCTAATACATAATGAGTTTCAAATGATCATCAATAATCTACCAATCAATTATCAACATGTAGGTTATTCATATTTAGATTGTCAGGAAAATTAATTTCTCTCATAGAATATGAATTATTATCATACTAGGTTAAGCAGAACAAAATTAGGATGATAAATATTCTTTAAAAAGTATTAGCCTATAAATTTCAAGGTAATTCATGCTTTCGCTAACATATCCTTTCCCTGGCCCAAAAGAGTAGAAATTTCCAAGATGACAATGTAATTACATATTATAATAAACAAATAATATTCTCCGTTGTTTGTTAGAAGAGGGATCTTTGCTTAGGCCTTTTATAATATTTGGCAAGAATTACATTTTTTAAAAGTGTGATATCCATAGTATGGTTCAGTATGGAGAAACTTTTAATCTAACCCATTAACTAATTTTGCAAAGGAAGAAACAGGCCTGATATAGATATAGACCCCTACACCTGGTGTCCCCAACCCCTAGGCTGCTGACCGGTGCTGGTGCTTGGCCTATTAGGAACTGGGTCTCATAGCATCATCTCTGAGCTCTGCCTCTTCTGCTCTGCTTTCTCATAATCTGGCTTGTGGAAAAATTTTATTCCATAAAATCCATCCTTGTGCCAAAATGGCGCTTGGGGACCGCTGTCCTAGGCCACAGAGCTAAACAGCAGCAAGAAAGATCTTTGACTAGGCAGGGTCTATCCACTGGGCCATCTCTGCCTGCCTCTGGTAGAGAAGCACACACTGTATCCATAATACTGATGGTGCAGAGAGCAGTCAGACCAGGCTCCTGGGACAATTCCTGCTCAGACAAGGAAGTGAGTTACATGAAATCAACCAAGACTCAGATGATTAATTGATGAGTAAGTGAATGGTGAACCCATGAGAGGATTAGGTGAGTTTTTGATGCTTGGTTTAGTATTACTCAACAGGATTAAATAAGATTAAATTACTAAAAACTTCATGATATCACTTGTTTTATTTTCATAGAGTTGACAGAATATATCTTCCTTCATCGCTCACAATGTCTCTTTTCTTACACCTACTCAGGACATGTTTGTCACTGAGATTTTGGAGACCTGTTAAAAATGAAATCACCCAGCACCAACAGTATGAAAGATGGTGACACAATGGCAGTATACTCTGTATTCATTTATCCTCCTCCTTTTTATCAAAATCAATCCCCATATGGTTAAATATCAAACCCCAATGGAAAAAAACTGTGGGGGGGGGGAAACATGATTTTGTTATAGGAATCATGACTTTCTAACTCTGAATGTAAGTAAGAAGGTATTGACAGGAACTTTGTATGTTGACTGAGAATCAGTGATCTGAGACCAGAGCTGAGGTCAAGAAAACATTAAGAATCCCACATTTTAAAGAAAGGATCCCAAAATTCAGCAGGACAATATTTCTGAGGTTCACAAAGGGGGACTTGATGTAAGTTCTTATGGCTACTAACTCAATCCCCTACCTCACCCTTTCTCTTCCTAATTAACTGAGGAAGAGACTGGAGAGAGAATCCTTAGAGTCTTCAGGGAGGGGACCTGATGGTCAGGTTGCATCCCTCTTACCTCCAAAATAAAGTATGTGCATGCAGGGATGGGTCTTCACAATTCTTGCAGGTACTATAAATGACTTTACAGATTCTGGACAGGCTCCTAGAAGTAAGTTTCCATAAAGCTGTCTGGGTGATTTTCAGGTAAAAAAGAGAATGTCCTGCTTGGAGAAGGCGCTTGGAGTATGGACCACTTAGCAGGGCTAAAGTGATCTGATGGCCACCTCTCTCTTTGTCAGTGCTTGTTAATGGAAGAAATTAGGTAAAAAGCTGCCCCCCCCCCCCCAAGGTAAACACAGACAACTTTAGCCGGAGAAAACAGTTACAACTTTGGCGCTAGATCAAGTCAAAATACAACCAGTTACACAAGATGCAAAGAAGGACTTTTGGTGCTGCCCTGGAACTGGCTCTCTTTAGAATGTATTAGGCTAACGTGTCATCTGATGAGTCACGTTCTAAAGGTAACATGCTCTAAAGAGATTCAAAGAGAGGCACCTACATGTAAGATAGGTTATTAACGTGGAGATTATTGAAGTGTGGCATTGGGTCTGTCTCTTGCCAGCCAGTACCCACATTCCTCACCTGCACACCTTCTCAAGCTATGTAAGAAAACCAAGGAGAAGAGGGAAGGAGAACCAGTCTGGAGCCATAAACCACTCAGAGAGTACTCTGTTCATTTAAATCCCTTTGCCACACTTTGAGTGAGGGACAAACTTCAAAAAAAGTTACTCTTAGAGATTGCAATGATGATAGAAGAGGAAAATGACATTCTACTCTTGAGTGGACATCTGTTTAGGCAGCAGGTTTGCTAACCTGGAGTATTGGTAAGAAATAACAGGGGATGGCAAAGAACTGAACAATATATATATCTTTTGCTAGACTGGAAAGGATTCATGACTTTTCTAAGGCTTAACTGGGCTCTGTGAAAGATGCCTTTTGTCTTTCTGTCAGTCCCCTGCATGTGACCTACCCACTGAGCAAGGGGACCCCAACAGCAACAGACTGAGCAATAGACTGTGGTAGGGCTGAGAGACAAAGGGAGAGGTTGCCTGACTTTACATTACCAAGGTCAAGGAATAGTGCAGTAAGGAGGCACTACAGGATCCTCCAAAAAATTTTTACATGTACCCCCATGAAAGCGCCAGCATTGGAAAGCCTAACATGCAGACAGCAGGCACATTACCAGTCACTGAGTACAGACATCTATCTCCCTTCCCTCCTTGCCTCCTGCCCCAACTCACACAATGAGCCGGGTGTTGGGGAGGCAGGAGGCCATCTCCAAGTGAAAGCACCTGTCTCTTCTGGCTCTATGCACTTCATGAAGCTGTCAGAGACCCAAACTACCTCTGGTCTAGGGGAGAGAGAAGGGCTTTAAGGAAAGTTTCAGGCTGGTCCAGGCTTACTAGTGTAAAGTTATGAAATCTGACCTAGAGATTTGACAAAACAGTAGAAAACAGAAACCAAAGAAAAGTAAAATGGCTTTGTATTAGCCATTAGCTTTTTGTTCAATACTCCTTTTTTTAAAACAAACAATATGAATTTTGTTTCTTAGAAAATTTTTAGGCTCACAGAGAAATTGAGTATAAGATAAGAGAGGATTCCTGTGTACCCCTCTTTGTACACACACACACACACACACAGCATCCCCACTCTCAACTCTAATCAATAAGCCTCCATCAACATGTCATTATCATACCATTATCCATAGTTTATATTAGACTTTGCTGTTGGTGTTGCATGTTCTATGGGTTTGGGTAAATATATAATGACATGTATCTAGCTTTGTAGTAGTATCATACGAAGTGGTTTCACTGCCCTAAAAATTACCTGTTGACCCACCTATCAATATACTTTTTATATGTGCATTTTCTTTGGAATTTTATTGGGCTTATTCAAGACTGTCATACCCTAAAATATAATTTTTTCTACAAAAACATGAGCTGAAATATATTTTGTTAAGAAATACATAATTTCAGCTAAGCACCTGTAGCAAAGTGATTATGGCACCAGTCACATACACCAAAGTTGGCGGGTTCAAACCCGGTCAGGCCTGCTAAACAACAATGACAGCAACAACAAGAACAACAACAACAACAAGGAAAACAACAAAAAATAGCTGGACATTGTGGTGGGTGCCTGTAGTCCCAGCTATTTGGGAGGCTGAGGCAAGAGAATCATTTAAGCCCAAGAGTTTGAGGTTGCTGGGACTCTGCTGAAGGCAACATAGTGAGACTCGGTTGGGAGGGTGGGGGAAACAGAAATACATAATTTCTACAAAGTTCAAGTATTAAAAATAATGAGGCATAGTCTCAGGAAATAAGCCAGAAGACATTCGGTAAGCTATTCCTGAATGTTCTTTGAAAGCCAAGCCTCAAACAGCAATTGGCAAGTGGCAAGTTGAAAATAAACTAGTAGGAAGTATCACCAATGGCAGAATATTTGGAAAATCTTATTTGCTGGATTTCTAATTGAAATGGAATTCCAAGGGCAAATATCATTGGGTACACATAATTTTTAGAAAAACATCAACCAACTATATGAAAAGGTATTTATCTTGAAGACCGTTATGGAAAATAAATTATGTACTTCCCTGTTCCAAGTCATGTCACCCCAGAAAAATAACAGATCACTTGACAGTATTTCAGAGTTGAGACCCAGAGGATTGTCAGTGAGTTGCTGGAGTTGGCCATTATCTTTGGCTGTGTAGGGGAAGTGCTTTGGAGGAACATTCCTTTGCTTAGAAGCTACATTCTGAAGTATTCAGATAGGCGGTCTCATGATGCATGCAACTTACAAATAGTTCATTGCAGAGACAGAAAGAGATGAGGTGAATGTGGCAAAATACTAACTACTGAAGTTATATAAAGAGTTTATGGGCTGCCAATTTAACATTTTTTTTTCAATTTCCTATAGGTTTGAGAGTTAATAAGTAAAATACTGGAAAAATATTTGTTGATGACAATGCAGTTGACAATAATGACAAAAAAATCAATACTTTTGTCGATATCTCACTATTTTATTAAAAATATATGGCATGATTAATGTAAACACTAGGAAATACACAAAAAATAAATAACGTGAAAATAATCACTTATAACAAATATAATTTAACCCAAATGGACTGTTTGTCAATATTTTGGTTATAACACTTCAGATTTTTTAAATAGATACATTTCTAACAAAACAGATTTCACTCTTTGAAGTCTTTTATTTTCTATTATGTTATCTATCAGGAAGATATTCCTTAAAAGGAAAAATTTATTTGCATCATTTTAATCGCTGTATGGAATTTTACCACAAGGATATATTACCATTTATTTAATACGCTGTTTCAGATCATTTATTTTATTACCTTTTACTATCATAAACAACCTGTAGGAAGCAATAAATATACTAATATATAATACATTTTTGCTATTTGTAATGCATTTTTCCTAAAACACACTTCAGTAAGAACACTAGTAAATTTTGCTGAATTGCTTTTCAAAAAGTTTGTACTTATAAAATAAAAATTACCAACAAGGAGTAGAATTTTACTTTTTTATTCTATTTTCATCTTTGCCTATTGAAAGTAGAAAATGGTAACTTTTTTGATTTTTCATTTCTCAGTTAGCAGTGATGTTAATTTTTTTTTTTTTTTTTTTTCATAAGCCAGCTGAATCTCTTCTCCAGAAAATTTTAACCCACTTTTCCTTTAGGGAATTTATTTTTTTTTCTCACAAATTTGTAGGAACATACATACTAATATTAACAATGGTTAGTCTCTTACTTTTCTCCTTCACAAGGGGGACCCACTTCCAGCTCTCTCTGGAAGTGCTCTCAACTTCCTCTTTGTTCTTCCCAAATAAAAATCTCTCTTTTTTACCCTGAAACCTGTTTAACTTACTTTTACTTTCTATCCACACTGCCTGTGCTGCTCTAGTTTGATTTCAGTTTCCATTTTCGTTTGCTTTCCTTATTGCCGTGCCTCAGATGTACTTTTTAGTTCAGATGAGTAATGGAACCAAGTAACTGGGTTCAGGAAATCAGGACCCCCAGCCCCCAGCATCTTTTCTGGTGCTGCAAAACCCAGGAAGAAAAACCTAAAAAAAAGAAAAAAAGAATGGCAACACATTTTTAACACATAAATTGCAAATATTAATATTCTCCAAGTTATTTTTAAAATGAATTGATTGAAACCAATCAATTGGTTGGTTTTGAAAGCAAAACTTCTAAATTCATACCAGTTAACTTCAATAGCATTTTTCCTTTGGCTTCTGCCCTGTGTTCACAATTGCACAGCTCTTTTCTCTCAAGATTCCATAAATACTCATCTGTATTTTCTACAATTCTTCTTTTAAACATTTAATTTTTTAATATAATAGAAGATTATTTGGCATAAAAGAAAGAATATCATTGATTGATTAGTTCCAAATGGTTATTAAATCATCCAGCACACCTCACTGAATAATCTTATTTTTCTCCAACTTATTTGTGGCACCTTCCCCCTTTCATTATTTATTACAGTTTCATACATACTTTGTTTAGGTCTATTTCTGGACTTTTAATTCTGTTCCATTGATCTGTCTTACTATTTTTTAATGCCACTGCTTCCTCTTACAATTATTATATCATTATGGTTTATCTATTCAGGTTTTCAACTTCATGTAGGTCGATATTGGGCATTTATATTTTCTATGAAAATTTTTCATTTAATTCAAGAATTTTAAGTTTATTATGTATCAAGCCATAAACATGGTATGATTTCCCTTGTGTCTTTGGTTATATATATGGGGGTGTTTGACAATTAAGTTTATGAACTTGTTCTAGAAAAAATGCTACATACCTCACTGCTGAACATCACTGCAGTCACCAGATGGCCAAGGGGAGTACCTCACAGGTGATGATAGTGAAATCGGCAATGAGGTAAATAGAAATTTTTAGTTTGTAAACTTAATTGTCCATTTTCATATAATGACAACTTTCATGTTCCAAAAAGAGTTCCAAAAATGCTTTGAAGGGTGGTCTAGGCTCTAACGTCTGTACATAGCTTCCCAAGGAAAGTACCTTGAAGGTGACCATTGTGATAATCAGCGATGAGGTATGTAGCACTTTTTTTCTAGGATGAATTTGCAAACTTAATAGTCCTACCTCATGTATATGTATGTGTGTATATATATGTATATGTATGTGTGTGTATATATATATATATATATATTTTTTTTTTTTTTTTTTAATTTCTTTTTTTAAGAGATAAGGTCTCACTATGTTGCTCAGGTTGGCCTTGAACTTCTGGCCTCAAGTGATCCTTCCATCTCAGCTTTCCAAAGTGCTGGGATTACAAGTGTGAACCTCTGTGCCCATTTTTCTTGTTGTTTTATATTTTTCTCTTCCTCTATCCTTAAGTAGCCTTATGAAAAGTTTGGTTTCATTATTGGGCTTTTCAAAATTCTTAGATTTGCTTCTCAAATGTACATTTTTTCCTTTTTCCTAATTAAGTATTTTAAACTTTATTTTATAGTATTCCTGTTTCCTATTCCCCATTTCTCTTATCATTATTTATTCCTCTCTATTATTGTTCTTGGGTTTAATTGGGTGATGCTGTTTTTCTTTGTGAATCAATGACCAGTTTAATTTTTTCTTGCTTAATAATAAAAGCCCTCAATACTATAAATTTATTTTTTCTAAATCGTCTTCAATTTCAATCCTGATTAACCCTTTCATCCAAGATTTGCTCAGGATAGCACCTGAATTGCAGTGGGGGACTTTGCTCAGGATCGTACCTGAGTTGCATGTTAACCTCTTTAATAATGTAGTGAGAGTTTCCTTGTGGCCTTTTGTAGAAACATATTTCAAATATGTTTCATAAGAACTGAAGGAAAAAATTATATTGCTTATTTGTTTGATATAAAGTTTTAAATATTGTTGAAAATCAATAATGTCCTTAATTGTACCTTTTAAACCTCAATATTTTTATTGTTTGTCTGTCAAAGGCTAGAAGTAGTACATTAACATTTTCTCATACTGTTGTGTTTCTCTCACTGTTCTAAGAGGGACTAAAGTTTTAAAAGTAAAAGTAGTAAGCATGAAATATGAAGTATTAGAGAAGATTCCATGAAACGATTTTTATAATTTTGATGAATAAAGTCTTTACAAATAAGCTGTAAAGTTGGAGACCACTAAAAAAGATTAGGATATTTAAACACAAAACTTAAAAAACTTTAATGGTGAATAAAATCATAAATGAGTTGTTTAAAATACCAAACATTTGCATCAAATTAAACAATAGTTCCGAGGTGATTTATCCTGTCTTATTTTTGAATATTTGGAGGAAGTGACATAGAAAGAACTCAATGAGCTTACAAAAATGAATATCAATGTTCTGAACTTCAGTCCTACATTATTCAATCTCATTTATGAGTAAACAATTGGTGCAACAGGGTGAACTGAGAACCCCTGAAGCTGCTTCTCAGCTAGATGTTCAAAGCCAATTTCTTTCTGTTAGTTTCTGTTCCTTGTGTAATGTCCCCGGCAACTCATTTCACAAGTGAACGTGATAACAATTAGTGTCTAATGCAAAAGGAACCAAACAAAAACAACAACAGCAACAACAGAGAGGGAGCATGAGTAGGCCTGGGAGGTAGCTGAGGGTGAGAGCTTTATCTTGTAGATACTCCCTATACCCCTTAGTGACTACTCAATCCATGCAGACTGCTCAAATCCTCCCTCTCAGGGTGTTAAAACACAAGAGAGCCACCAAGGAGAGACAAAGGCAAGAGCTACACCAAGAAAAGTTTGCAAGCAAAACCCATGAGGGTGAGGAAGCCATGAATCAGGAGAAACCACAAGGGAAGAAGGCAAGTTAAAAGAGACAGGGAGGCCAGAAGGAAGAAAATACACTATTGGGACGTTAACGTCTATTCAATAATGAATAGGACAGAGCAAGGGGAAGGACGCAGATGACCTCTGAGATGTCAAGAGCTGCTCTTTTCTCCAGACAGGGGTGAGGGAGGTTATACATCTTTGGGGTCTGACTTTTCAGTTGTAGGTCTTGAGCTTATATTCCCAGTCTTTCATTTAACCCAATCACTAGCATTGAGATGTCCTAAGCTATTTTCCCATCCTCATCACCAGAAAGATTCTCAACTAACACAATTCTTTGGCATCGTTGCAAATGGTACCACTGTACTGTCACCTTTGGAGCATTTCTGCTCCATAGTCACACTTTCCCTCCCACTGAATGTGCCATTTAACTGATGGCTTCTTTTCCCCGGCACTGTTAACATTCCCTGCAATCATCATTATAAATACTTTATTAATAATTTGTATTTATAGAACATCTGTCTCCCAAAGAGCTCAAAGCTGTTTACAAACACCATCTCATTAATCCTGATAGCAGCCCTTTTCTTTGTAAGGTAGAAATGTGTAAGAGCTAATGGGTACTGTCATCTTCATTTGACTCATGGGAAAATTTTGCAAGGTCAAAGAGTATTCTGGGAAATAGCACAGAAACATAATCCAGAATTTAGGTTTCCTTTTCTTTATATTTTCCCCTAGAACGTCTCATCTCAGATCACACACATATTCATTGGTATGTACCGAATAAAATTTTAATACAGCTTCCTCTACTGAGAGTAAAAAAATCCCATACGATCAAGTATGACAACTTAATAGATTTTGACTTAATACTATAGTCCGAGCCATGAAGAATCATTACATTCTAGAACTAGACAGCATTTTTACTGTAGTAAGAATTTCTGTTTGGCATCTGAATTTTCTCCTTTTCCATATTGGAAGTAGAAGTTATAACTTCACAATGACGAGAGTGAGAATAGTAAGTATTTCCAAGAAGGATGCAAGCAATGGCTCTTCAATAATATTACTTGCTGAATGGGGGCTCCATGCTAGGCGTATATATGCCTGACATGATGCAGTTCTGTGAAGCTGACATGGTTATCCTTATTTTACTGGTGAGGAAATTGAAACTCAATGTAGGTAAATAAATGGTGAGGCTGAGTGCTTAAGCCTAATTTCTCAGTTTCACTTACCTGTGTTTTTAGCTAACATGATACAACTTCTACAAATAATAGTTAATGGTTTAACTGTTCTTGTTGTCTCATATTGTGCCAGCCATGGACCCTAGAGCAAGCTGATTATAGCATGGCATAGCTACTATAGCTTATGCTTTGTATCAGCTACACAAAAACTTAAAGAAAGTTATTAAACAAAAAAGCCTTCAATACTATTTGCAAACCTGGATGCTGAAATATGATTTAGTTGCCTGACAATTTCTATCACTAAGACAAGTCGACACCAAGATGGTACAGTTAGTAAAATCTGGAAAAATTAAAGCTACTTGAAATTGATTATGTATCACTACTACAATTAGACAGGATCCAATTTTACCTTAAACACAGATTCATATGAAAATTTTACAAGACATTTAGAATATGTTAATGTATTGCATTTGTAAATATCTATAAAGTTTCCCCAACTCAATAAACTATATATGTATTCAAAAATCATGAGAAGATTATCTAAAATACTTCCTAAAGCAGGAAATCTGTATTTTATCATAGCTTGGTATGGATACCATAAACTTCTAGGAGTAAATGAGTGCAATTAACATTTACCTAGTGCTTACAAAGTGGCCATTCTGGTGTTTTACACGCATATCCATCACCTCTTCACCAAGAAGTAGGTGCTATAATTATCTTCATTTTTACAAATGAAGAAACTGTCAGTTCTGGGACACTAAACTGAGCACTCTCACTTAAAAGCCTACATAATTCCCCTGTATTAGCTTTTGCTTATCTTTGGGAAGCCTATAGTATTTTTATGAAAATGCTTTTTATATAGTAAGTGTTCACATGAATAAGTGCCTAAATAGTGAATAAAGCTTAATGTTGTCATGAGAAATGCAGAAATAAATGTTGGCATTGCCTAGGCCTGTATAGGTAGCACGATATTCAATGGTATATACTAATCTGCAAAAATAAGCAGGTCAAAATGGTCCTTGGAGGCGAGCACCTGCACAGTAGGAACCCATTTCCATGAGGGTCATCTCTGTGTTTCTGACTATCTGGTGCTGGTCGTCATAAAAGAACCATGAAGGAAAATAGGTTTCATTTCTCAGCACAAAAGTAGGAGGAAGCCCACGCTTTTGAGTTGTTTGAGGCTCACTATCCATCTAGAATCCATCCTGTGGCCCTGTGTCCATCTGACTTGTAGGAGGTCCTATCTTCTCACTTGCATGTGAAATGATGAGATAGCCAAACATGAAATACCATTGTTACTTTTAAGGATTTTCTTTTTATTTTGAATAATGAAATACATATTTCAGACATATAGAATCATGTAATAAATCAAAGAACCACACCCATGCCCTGTAACCACCTTTTCTGATCTCATAAGTGCATTCATTTTGCAGTTCTCCAGCCATTTCTCTGATCAATAAAATAACTATTATAATAATAAAGTGGAAGTTCTCACCTCCTACCATCATCTCTATTCCCTCCCTTCCTTCCTCAAATTAACCACTTCCCTTCTATTTTTGCTACAACTGTAGGTATCCATAAACACTATATATTATAATATTGCTTTATGTACTCCCTAAATTTATACAAATTGTATCTAATATATCTCTTAATAACCTTCTTTTTTGATTTTGACTCATCTGTTTTGTATTGTGCTAAAATTATATGTAACATAAAATGTACCAGTTTAACTATTCTTCAAGGTATACAGTTCAGTAGCACTAAGAACTTTTACATGGTTGTACAACTCCTACGATCATCTGTCACTAGAAATATTTCATCTTCCCAAACTAAAAACTTTGTACCCATTAAATTTATATCCACATTCTGCCTATACTTCCAGCCCCTGGAAACCACCATTCTACTTTCTGTCCCTATGAATTGACTATTCTAGGTACCTTCTACAAGTGGAATCATAGAATAGTTATCTTTTTATGACTGGCTTATTTCAATTAGTCTACCTTCAAGTTCATCCATATGGTAGTATGTGTCAGAATTTCCCTTTTTTAAAGCTGAACAATATTCCATTGTGTGTATATACATACCACATTTTGTTTATCCATTCTTCTGTCAATGGATAACACTGTTATGAACATGGGGGTACAAACATCTGTTCAAGTCACTGCTTCCCATTATTTTGAGTATATACATCAAAACGGAATTGCTGGGTCATATGGCAATTCTGTGTTTAATTTTTTAAACTGCTGTACTGTTTGCATCACAATTTGCCATTTTACTTTCTCTCCAACAATGCACAAGGGTTCCGATTGCTCTATTTCCTTGCCAATATTTTCAGCTTTGTTTTTGAAATTTATCCATATCAGTACAGGTAGGTCTAGTTCATTCAGTTTACCTGCTGTATGACATTTTATTCTACAAATATGCCACATATTATTTTACGTCCTCTGAAAGTAGTTTGGGTTATTTCCTATTCTGTTGCTATGGCGGCCGATGCCACATTGAACATTCCTGTATAACTCTCTGTTCACACATGCCAAAGTCTCTCTGGGTTGCATAGCTAAGACTGGAATGAGTCACAGGGCATGCATAATTCAAACCTTAATATCCATTGCCAAATTTATTTTCAAAGAGGTGTTTCCCAAATTACACTCCCACCAGCAGAAAACGAGAGTTCTTGTCACTCCACACCCTTGTTGACAATTGCTAATGTCATAATTTATAATATATGGCATTGCTTTGAATTTTTTGAGCAAGCAAGAATTCTGCATTTGCTCAGCCCACAAGTTTACAATGATTTTTTTCTATTGGTGATTTTTATTTTTGTATCTTCCCTGTCCCACCTGTGCTCTGTCCCCAGCACTTCCCATCATTCCCTTTTGATGTCAACTTTATTATGACAGTTAATCTTGGATTTTTTCCCCACTGTGAAACTCTCCAAAGCTCAGTCAACAATGTCCTTCTTTAAAGGAATTTTAATATGAAATGATGTAAAGACCTCTTGGAATTTTGTTGGTGAGCTTACATCCATACGTGTCCTAAACAGTAGAGTCAGCTGCTAAGTCATTCTTTGGGCAATGTCTGGGGAATTTTTGGAGAAATTAACTCATGAGTGTCACTGCTGATATCACCTTATCTACAGATTCAGAGCTGGGGCTAGGATGAGGCAAGCAAGGCATCCATCTCAGGTACAAAATTGAAGGAGACCCCAAAATTCAGAAATTGAGAAAAATGATATTTTATTGTCGTATTTCCTAAAATCAAAATTAATGCCAAAAATGTATGGTAAATAAGATAGCAGTATATTAAATAAAGATATAAGCAGTATTATTATCACATCTCTGTTGATGATAACCTTTTTAATCTATTAAATTCCTTCTTTATATTGAGTGTCTTTGACATTTTTTAAGATGAGTCACTAAAGAAAAAATAAATTACACACACATGGCGCATTTTAAAAATTCAAATTGAAATAGATTTATGAATTCTCTTGAACATAAGACTGCCAAGGAGAAATTAGAATAGATTTTTCCCCAATAAAATAAGGATGCATTTAGAGATTAGCATCACAGAGGCAGTTTTCTCATTTATCAGCTTGAAATTAACATTAACATTCATTTGTAAAATTTAGTGAACTTTTTTTTTTTTTTTTGAGACAGTCTCACCATGGCACCCTTGGTAGTGCGCCGTGGTGTCACAGCTCACCACAACATCAAACTCTTGGGTTCAAGCCATTCTCTTGCCTCAGCCTTGCAAGCAGCTGGGACCACAGGCACCCGACACAATGCGTGGCTATTTTTTGTTGCAGTTGTCATTGTTGGTTAGCTGGCCCAGACAGGGCTCGAACTCTCCACTTTCGGTGTACATAACCACTGTGCTGCAGTCTCTAAGCCAACCTTAGTGAACTTTATGGATTACTCATCACTATACTATGAAGGCCATGGTTGTAATGGAGATTTTTAGAATCCAGTGAAAGACAGCCTATACTATCCAAGAAAGAGAAGAGCAGTAGTTTGCTAAGGCTACTATAACAAAACATCACAGACTGGGTGGCTTGAACAATAGAAATTTATTTCCTCATAGTGTTGGAGACTGGAAATCTAAGATCAAGTTGCTGTCAAGGCTGGTTTCCTTTGAAGCCTCCCTCCTCACTCTCTTGCACCTCTTCACATGGCTTTTTCTCTATGCATGTATATCCCTGGCTGTCCTCTGTAAGTCGTCTTAAGGACACCAGACAGATTGGATTAAAGCTCACCCAAACAGCCTCATTTTAATTGAACCATCTCTTTGAAGGACCCATCTCTAAATATAGTCACATTTTGAGGAACTAGGGTTTAAGGCATCCACATATGGATTTGTGGGGATGAGACACAATTCAGTCAATAACGGTTGGGGGGGGGGTGGGGGGAACAGATGTTGGCCAGCAAGGTTTTATCCCCTCACAAGTAGGCTAGGACTGAGAGAGGAAGCCAGGCTCTTTTCTAACATACTAGAGATTTCTTCTATTGTTCCACCTATCACAATGTCACTAACTCTGTAACTAAACCTGGTTTGAAATAAATAGATGGAAGTTAAAAACCTCCAAAGTCCTTTGGAGCTACCTCTATGAGTGGCTCATGGTTGAGTAACCCATGAACACTACTGAACAAGACATAGGACAAGATGAGCAAAGATGAATGCAGACTATTCAGTCAGTCTTCCAAACAGTGAAGTGATACTTGTAACCTCACAATTCCACTGTGCAGAATGAAGTCAGCAGGATACCCTGGCAGCTGGCCTGAAGTAATTACAACAGCGAACTAGGACCATAGCCTTAAGCAATGCAGCCCAGTTGCAAATGGCTAGGGAGCCCCAATGCCTAACAGTTCAGCTTTCTCTTTTGATATAAAAATATTCTTTTTGAGCAAAAGTTTGATACTTTTGGTGAATAAGAGGTAGCATCAAAAATACCAATGGACCTTGTAGCTAGCAAACTGAATTACCACAAAAAGAGTTTATACATTTCATTTAGAGAGGTTTGCCTGGGGGCAAAAAAAAAAAAAAAAAAAAGAAGAAGAAGAAAATACGAACCAAGTCCCCCAAATCTAACAGAAGAAGAATTAATAGTTATTTGAGGGTTCTAATTCTTCTGGTCTTCTTGAAAAGCCATGGACCATTTATATTCCTGGGCCACCATATGTGGAAAATAAGGATTCCAATGAGAGAGGGTAGCCTGAAAGAGTTAGGTCTAAGAGAACAGAGGTCTTCTCAAGGACACTCCAAGGATACACCTGTGAGGTCCTCCCCATGGTGACTCAGCTCTTAGGAATTTGTAGACATAATTTCCTGGGACCTGGAGGCTGATGCTTGCTTCCACTAAAGCCCGTGAGTTCTGTAATAAAACTGGAGCCAGCTTCTCCAGCTTGATTCAAACTGACCAGTGAGAAAGGTAGGTACCCATGGGCTGGAACTTTTTTTTTTTTGTTATTTTTTTGTTTTAATTATGGTTAAATATACAGAAGCTAAATTTTACCATTTTAAGTGTAAGGTTCAGAGGTATTAAGTACATTTACACTGTTGCATAAACAATCTCCAGAACTTTTTAAAAAAAAATTTTTTTATTGTTAAATCATAGCTGTGTACATTTGTGCAATCAAGGGGTACAATGTGCTGGTTTCATATACAATCTGATATTTTCTCATCAAACTGTTCAACGTAGCCTTCATGGCATTTTCTTAGTTATTGTATGTAGACATTTGTATTCTGCATTTAGTGTTTTGCATACTAAATGCTGTTACAGAGGATTTTTGTCAATGTCTGCTCCGCACCATCCTTTGCGTTGAGCCTTCTGTCCTCTTTCTGCTCTCTGGCTGCTGTGACTCGTATGGTGGGCTGTGCGGGGAGAAACTCTTCTCTCTGACTTTATTTAGTGTGAGTCTTTTGCAGGCATTGTGTTTGGGTTTCAGGAGTGAAGGATTCAGTGATTTTTTTCCCCCTGCTTACTAGTCTTGCTGGGCCCGAAATACACATTTGTTTGTATCCTTCCTTTCTCACCTCCTGAGAGGGCAGTGTTCGCTGTTCCCTCAGCCCAGCTGCAGTGGGCTTTGGCCAGTACTGCAAAGATGGCAGGGTTTGCTTCCTTTCCCCAGCATGTTAAGGTTCCTTAGGGGAGACGGGGGAGATGGATGGGATGGGGCTGTGTGCTTTTTAGACAAAAGCTGCTCTTCCTTTCTCCTAAGCTTATACCGTGAGGGAACTTTTCTCAAGACACATTTTGGCCAAAGGTGTTTTACCAGCACTTGGTGACGTCCATGGGGAAGACTGCCTGAGTGGAAACTAATTCGCCTATGTCTAAAACTCCCAGGCATCCTCAATTCTCCTGTTAGCCCAAACTGAGACATTACCAATTTGTTAAAATTTTAGCCAAATTCTTCTAACCAGCATTTATGGTGAATGGCAAATCTGCTCCAGGAAAGCAAATATGCGTCCCTTTTGTCCTTGGAGGAACTAGTATTTTTACAGCTCTGGGATTATTTTGTTGACCTGTATTCTCAGCTCTCTGTTGCAATGATGGGAGCAATATTCTTTTTAGCTGAAGAAGAAGTCAGCTAATCTGAAGAAGTCAGAAGACTTCTGAAGGAAATCAGAAATTTGAAGAAGTCAAAAAAGAAGAAGTGAGAAATCTTGATTGAGCCTTATAACTAGGACATTTATCATTATGGATCCTGTATTTTCTTAATATTTTTACTATTGAAATCATTTTCAGACACTAATTGTCTGAGGAATGTATTTTAGAACTTCTTTTTACTGTGTATGATATTTTGCCTTCGAGAATAGAATTTTATTCTCTGTCAAGGGAATGGCAGCTTATCTTGGAAGAGATTTATGTAAATTTATATTAATGTAAAATATAAAGTTTATACACATTATAAGTATTTTCCAATTTCTTCAAAGCAGGGAAGGGGAAAGTTTGTAGGAGACAATAAGGAAAATATAGTATTTGGAATCATATTCTTGCTTTTACTTGTGATAAGCTAGGCCAAGGCCAACTGTAAAGTTGCATAAATTTTGATATAAGAGATGAAACATGGCTGTATATAACGTCAGGTATATCAAGAATTTTTTTGTGTCATAGTAAAGTAAGCTTCTGGTTTGGAGTTCCTCATTCACGAATGGCCTAGTCACAGCAAGCATGCTGCTGACCTTCCAGAGTTACTGATTCATCCCCAGAATAAGCCCAAGGCATAAGTGAGCTTCTTGCTGTATTCTTCACCTTGTGTTTTTCCTCTGCACAGCTGGTTGCAGATTTGACAGTAAACTGCAGTGATAGCTGCCGTAAGCAAATAGAGTCATCGCTTACGCTTGTTCTCAACATTGGACCAACTTAGGTCACATGTGTATATATATTGAGGGTTTGTTTTTTTTTTTTTTTTGTCAGTAAATTTTTCTAGACTTCTGGGAACATTATTATCAAAAGAAATATGGACAGGGTTTGAAAGTTGGTTAATAAAATACATTTTAATTCTAGATATTTTTTCTCCTAATATTCTTACAAAAAGTTAACCTGATACTTAACTGTTTGACTATGATAGCTAGTTTGTTTATGCTTTGTCTTTCTCAGTACCCAAGCATAAAGAAAATGCTCTCAATCTGCCTGCCTTCTATTATACTTCTATTATATTTGGAAGGTGCTGAACTAAGACTATATATATATATATATATATATATATATATATATGGCTCCATGTAGCTTACACACTCACACATACATATATATTCTACGTAAAATATGAATATATACAATATATGGAATGCATTTTTGTGAGGCAGGGTTTCATTCTAAAACTCAGATTGGAGTGTGGTGCCTGGATCACAGCTCACTGCAACCTCCAACTCCCAGGGTCATGAGATCCTCCTGTTTCAGCCTCCTGAGTAGCCAATTCTTATATTCTGAAAGATTACAAAGTTGTATTTACAAGTGTTATTTGGCAGATCTCAGTCTTGTTTTTCTTGTTTTGCATTTTATGTGAATATTTGCTATTGTGTATGAATTAACCATAAAATCTTTCAAGTTAGAACTTGGGCATTTATATTTCATGCCTAAGATGCAAAATACAGCTTTTGGAGCTCTGTAAATAGGATTAATATATTTAAATAAATAAATAAATGAAAAAACTGACTATTGCTCTTTGAAGCTCACTTGTGAAAGACTTTCTTATCAGCAAAGATGATAACACTACCAAGGGTAGCCACACAGTCCCTGTAATTAAAAACAGCTGACAAAGCTTCTATCTTGTAGTGTTCATCACTTATAAGCCAGTGGATGGCTTGATTACATAATTGCTTTGGGTCTTGACAAGTATGTACTTTATGATTTGGTTTCTATCACAGCCTCTGTGATTTTAATCTCTTATTTTTTAACGTTCTATTAAATCTGCTTCTTTCCATTTGCTTTAATTTTTATATGTGCTGGGTTACAGAAATACCAATGGTCTAATCTTTGACAATGCACAGAGGTACATGGGAAATGTATTATGTCAAATTAACGCAGAAAGGTCTATGACTATTTATTCCTTCCAATATTTCATTTTAATTAAAAGCATTTTCCTAAATACTTCCTTGATTAGGGACTAATGCCCTATTAATTTGAAACACATCTACTGAGAACAGAGTAAATTCTAAGAGAGGAATTGACATTACATGAAACATAACTTATCACCCTGAAGGATACATTATGTCACTGCTCACAGTGCACACAGATTTTCCATTATGCATTAAAATGAACAATGCAAGCATAATGACAGATATGGGAAAAAGCCTGTAGCAAAGGAAACTCATAAGGGATACTGTGCAGGTATATATGCTAATAGTAGCAAAACATTTACATTTAAATTTACTAAGAGGAAAAAAAAGAATGATGGATGAATAGCTGTTTCACAGAAACGTTTTCTAAAATACAGTCATGGATTTCTTTGTGACTGAAAGCTTGCATCAATTAATCAGTGACTTTCTTAACATTCATCAAATACCAATTGGTGGTTAAATACTAAAAACTTTAGAAAAAGTGGAAAAGCTAGATAACCCAGTTCCATCCATCAAGCTGTTTACAATCAACCCCAAGAGGCAAAACAGCAACACCAAACCTTAAAATACGCACAGATAAGTGAAGTATAGCAGCAAATAAAAAATGGATCTAAAAAAACAAGAAATAAAAAATTGATCTACTGAAAACTAGGTGTAAAAAAGTGAGATTTAAGCTAGAATATAAAATTCAGTGAGCACTTTCTATTAAGAAAGAGGAGGAACAAAGCTATTGCAGTTAGAGTAGAAAGCTCACATCAGAATTTTGAGTGGTAGAGTGAAAAAGACATTTCATGAAAAATATGTTTTTAAACTGGAAATACATGTTTGAGAATCAGCAAAATAGGATAGAAGAATTCCAGATGATCTGAGGAATGCGTTAACTAGACTATGATGGTGATAACTGAACTTTATAATGACCTGATATAATAATTACATTAATAATAGTAATATACTACCGTCATTCTGAGGAATTTGTATACACAAGAAGTATGACTCATGTGAACATAAACAATGAAAAATTTAGGAACACTAGCCAAGGAATCTTTGATAAACGTCCTGAAATATGTGAGCATGCAGCAGTAACATTATTTTCCCCAAGTTACTTGCTAGAGAAGAAGATGAGAGAAGAGGTAGAGTGGAAAAGTCTCAGCTAGAGCCTGTCCATTGTAAGAAAATCTTACTACACTCAGAACCACAGAGCCACATTATGATATGCTAAAGAATTATAGTTTACTTGAAAACTTCCACTGATAGGTTAAAAAAAAATCATAGGCAAGATAGGATGATAATAGTTATTTTCAGACTGTGAACTGGCAATGCAAATATTTTAAATTTACTGTCCAAGTAGCTTCAGCCTTCCTTGTATTTAATTTGTTTTTGGTATGGTTTGGATTTTCTTTTAGACTGAATCTTATAATAATTAACATTAAATATTTAAATATCATTATTTTTTACTTTTTTACATATACATGTGCTTATTAGGTTTCTACTTTTTGCCTTCACAGAATTAAATTGTTATTAAATTTTAAGCCTTTTGAAATATTTTAATAAAAACAAAAAAATTTAGATTCTTTTCTCATTGTATATACAACAAAGTTAATAAGGTAGACATTGGTATCTCCAATTCAAAATCTAGAAAACTAAATCTTAAAAGATTTAAGTAATTTTCAAAAAAAGAAAAGGACTACAGAAATCAAGCATCAATCCCTTGTTTTCTAATTCCAAACCGTGATGAGGAATAATTATAGAATTTAAAAGAAAAAATGGAGCAAGAAAGAAGGAAAGAAAGTAGGAAAGGTACAGGGAGCAGGAAGGGAAAGGGAGAAAGGGAAGAAAAGATCAAATTATGTTGTGAAATACGCCAAACTCAGAAAGACAAATTTCTCATGTTCTCACTCACAGGCCAGAGCTAAATGTTAAAAACAATTGATCTACAGAGACAGAGAGTAGAATGAAGGTTACTAGAGGTTGGGAAGAATGTGGAGAATAGGGGATAAAGCGGGCACATGCAATGGGTACAAAAATATAGTTAGTTAGATAGAATGAACAATATTTGATAGCACAACAAAGTCACAATATCAGTAATTCTGAGGATACACTTTAAAATAACTAAAACGTGGAATTAGAGTGTTCCTAACACAAATGAATGATAAATGCCTGTGATGATGAATACTGCAATTACTCTGATTTGACTAATCCATACTGTATGCCTATCTCCCAATATGACATGTACCCTATAAAGATATAAAACTGTTATGTACCCATAATAATTAAAAATAAAAAAAGTCATAATCCAGAAGTGCTGGTTGGAACCTATGTTGATTACTATATTTCATAAGCAATTTTATTGAGGTCTGCTATATGGATACATCCAATGTGTCTCGTCTTTTGCCAACACTATGCTTCCTTGCACATTGTGACTTGATAATAATTCTTTTAAAAAGGTACTATAAATCTTTCAAATTTCTTTTTCCATATTTGTCTTGAAAATTCTAATTTCTTGGAATTGCCATGTAAATTTTAGAATCAGCTTGTCAACTGTACCAAAAATGAGTATTTTTCTAGGATAAATTTGGGGATAGTTGACATTTTTAAAACACTGAATCCTTCTGTCTATAAATACAGTATGTATTTCTTTATTAATTGAATTTTCTTAATTGCTTTTATCGGATTTTATAACTTTTAGCCTACAGATTTTGTACACATTTTATAAGATTTATACTTCGGTATTTGTTTGTGTTGCTATTGCCAGTTTTAATTTTTTAATTTGCATTTGTTTATTCCAAAAAAACTGAAATTTTTTTATTGAAATTTTGGTAGAAATTTTGGGAATTTCCATGCAATTATGTTATCTGTGAATAGAAATAGTTTTATTTCTTCTATTACAATTTGTATGCCTTTTCTTTCTTTTTCTTAACTTACTATGAAATCTAGGGCCCCTTTTATAAGAAGTGGTATGATCAGGCATCTTGTCTTCTCACAATCTTCATTGCACCCAGTCTATCACAATCACATATGACATGAGTTATAGATTTTTGTCGCTGTTTTTGTTGTTTTGTGTTTTGTGGGGGAAGAGGGGAAGATAACCCTTTACCAGGTTAAATAAACCTTCTATTCTTTTTTTGCTGAGATTTTTTATAATAAATGGATGTTGAATTTTCCCATTTTTTTTAACCTTTTTTATTGTTTGCAATTAATTAAGAGTATAAAGATTTAGGTTGCACTGATTGCATTTATTAGAAAAAGTCCCTCTTATACTTGTCTCATCCCCTAGAGGTGTGCCATACACCCTTCCTCCTTGCCCCCTCCCTCATTCTCCAACCACCATCCATGTATTAGGCAATCTACTGCCTTCATATTAGAATTAAATACACCAGATTCTTGCTTCTCCATTGTTGTGATGCTTTAATAAGAAGAAAATGTTCCACCTCAATCCAGGTTAACACAAAAGATATAAAGTCTCTATCTCTTTTAATAGCTGAATACTATTCCTTTGTATACGTATTCCACAGCTCATTAATCCATTCCTGATTTGGTGGGCATTCAGGTTGTTTCCACAATTTGGAAATTGTAAACTGAGCTGCAATAAACAGTGTAGTGCAAATGTCTTTATGATAAAAGAATTTTTTTTTTTTCCTTCTGGGTAGATTCCCAATAATGAGATTGTAGGATAAAATGGGAGTTCTAATTTGAATTCTTTGAGGATTCTCCATACTTCCTTCCAAAAAGGTTGCATTAGTTTGCAGTCCCACCAGCAGTATAAAAGCAGTGTAAAAGTGTTCCCTTCTCTCCACATCCACGCCAGCATCTGCAACTTCGAGACTGTGATGTGAGCCATTCTCACCGGGGTTAGATGATACCTCAGGGTGCTTTTAATTTGTATTTCTCTGATGATTAGGGACAATGAGCATTTTTGCATATGTTTGTTAGCCATTTGTCTCTCTTTTTAAAGAAGGTTCTATTCATTTTTCTTGCACAGTGATATATGGGATTGTTTGCTCTTTTTTGTTGATTACTTTGAGTTCTCTATAGATCCTAGTAATCAAGTTTTTGTCTAATTCATAATATACAAATATCTTTCCCCATTCTGAAGGTTGTCTATTTCCTTTGGTTTTTGTCTCCTTAGCTGTACAGAAGCTTTTCAGTTTAATTAAGTACCATTTGTTTATTTTTGTTGTTGTTGCAATTGCCACAGAAGTCTTCTTCATAAAATCTTTCCCCAGGCCAATATCTTCAAGTGTTTTCTCCACAATTTCATTGAGGATTTTTATTGTTTCATGCCTTGGATTTAAATCTTTTATCCATCTTGAATCAATTTTCATAAGTGGTGAGAGGTGCGCATCAGTTGCAGTCTTTTACATGTGGCTATCAAGTTCTCCCAGCATGATTTATTGAATACAGATTCTTTTCCCCATGTTCTTATTTGGTTTAAAGAGGATGAGGTAGCTGTAAGATGTTAGTTTCATTTCATAGTTTTCCATTTGGTTCCAAATGTCTATATCTCTATTTTTGTGTTAATACCATGCTGTTTTGATCAGTATGATCTTGTAGTATAGCCTAAAGTCCGGTAGCATGATGTCCCCAGCTTTGTATTTATAACTAAGAATTGCCATGATGATATGGGTTTTTTTTTTGTGTGTGTGTGTGGGGGGGTTCAAAAAAAAATGAAGAATTATTTTTTCCAAATCTTCAAAGTATATGTTTATTATGTTTATGTTCCAAATCTTCAAAGTAGTATGAAAGTATTATGGTATTTTAATGCAGAATGCATTGAATCTGTACATTACTTTGGAAAGCATAGACATTTCAAAGTCTATGCTCATTTGATTCTTCCCAGTCATGAGCATGGTAAGTTCTTCCCTTTGTTAATATCTTCTGCTATTTCTTTCTTAGGGTTTTGGAATTTTCACTATAGAGGTCCTTTACCTCTTTTGTTGTGTATATTCCTAGGTATTTCTTTTCTTTCTTTCTTTCTTTTTTTTTTCTTTTTAAGTTACTGTAAAGGGAATTTTGTCCCTCATTAGCTTCCGAACTTGGCTGTCATTGGCATATACAAAGGCTACTGATTTGTGGACATTGATTTTATATGCTGAAACATTACTATATTTTTTGTCCACTTCCAGGAGTCTTGTGGTTGAGTCTTTTGGGTTCTCTAGATATAATATCATATATTCAGGAAAGCATGAGAGTTTCATTTCCTCTTCTCCCATCTGGATGCCCTTTATTTCCTTATCTTGCCTGATTGGATTGGCTAGAACTTCCAGCACTATGTTGAATAATAGTGGATATTCTTGTCTGGTTTCAGTTGAAAGTGAAAAGCTTTCAGTTTTACTCCATTAAGTATAATATTAGCTATGGGTTTGTCATAGATCTCTTTGATCAGTTTAAGAAATGTGCCACCTATGCCTATTTTCTTAAGTGTTCTAATTAGAAAATGATATTGAATTTTATCAAATGCTTTTTCTACTTCTATTGAGAGGATCATATATGGTCTTTGTTTTTGCTTCAGTTAATATGGTGAATTATGTTTATGGACTTATGTATATTAAGCCAGCCTTGCATTCATGGGATGAAACCTACTTGATCATGATGTATATTTTTTTTAAAATGAAGCTGTAATCTATTGGCTAGGATTTCATTAAGAATTTTTGCATCTAAATTCAT
The DNA here is from genome assembly GCA_963574355.1 of Loris lydekkerianus. Taxonomy (NCBI): domain Eukaryota; kingdom Metazoa; phylum Chordata; class Mammalia; order Primates; family Lorisidae; genus Loris; species Loris lydekkerianus. The sequence continues at coordinate 56,699 of CAUYPK010162109.1, forward strand.
TAGTAAAGCAGGTCTGAAGTTCTACTTTTTAGTTGGGTATTTTTCTCATTTTGGTATCAGGATGATGTTTGCTTCATAGAATGTGTTGGGGAAGATTCCTTCCTTCTCAATTTTTTTGGAATAGCTTCTGTAGTATGGGTATAAGCTCTTCTTTGAAGGTTTGATAGAAGTCTGGTGTGAAGCCATCTGGGTAAAAGTACTATTTGGGAGGAAGATTTTTCATTGTTTTCTCAATCTTAGTGCTTGAAATTGAATTGTTCAGATTTTTTTCTTCTTGGTTAAGTCTAGGGAGGGTATAATTCCAAGTGTTGATCCATTTCTTCCACATTGTCAAATTTCTGGGCATGGAGTTTCTTGTAGCATTCAGGGATAATCTCTTATATTTCTGTGGCATCTGTTGTTATTTCCCCTTTATCCTTTCTGATTGAAGTTATTAGAGATTTTACTTTTCCCTTTCTAGTTAATCTGTCCAAAGACAGATTGATTTTATTTGTTTAAAAAAAAAAAAAAGAAAGAAAAAGAAAAATTTTTGTTTTATTAATTTTCTGAATGATACTTTTGTTTTCAATTTCATTCATCTCTGATTTAATTTTAATTATTTCTTTTTTTTCTGCTGGGTTTGGGATTAGACTATTCTTTGATTTAGAATTACTTAAGATGGTTTATGAGCTTGTTCATATGCTCTCTTTCTGTTTTTTGAATGCAGGCAACTACTGTGGTAAATTTCCCTCTTAAGACTGCTTTTGCTGTATCCCACTGGTTTTGGTAACTTGTGTCTTTATTGTTTTTATGTGTGAGGAATTTAACAATTTCTGCTTTTATCTCTTCTTGAACCTAACTATCATTCAGCATAAGGTTGTTTAATTTCCAATTCTTTGTGTGCAGATGAACATTTGTGCTAGAGATGAGTTCCACCTTTATGACCTTGTGGTCAGAAAAGAGACAAAGTATAATTTCTATTCTTTTAATTTTGCTGGGGTTTTATTTGTATCCCAGGATGTAATCTATTTTGGAGTAGATTCCATGGGCTTACAAGAGAAATGTATATTCTTTACCATTAGGATGGTGTGTTCTATTTATGTCTATTAATCCCATTTTTTTTTCTAGGGTCACATTTAAGTCCTTTCATCGTTGTTTAGTTTCTATGTGGAGGGTCTTTCCATTTCTGTCAGAGGGGTGTTAAAGTCCCCAGCTATGATGGTATTTTGGGATAATATATTGTTCAAATTACTCCAGGTCTGTTTCCTAAATCTGGAAGCATTTATGTTGGGTGCATAAATATTTAAAATTGAAATGTCTTGTTGTGTTTTTCCCTTAACCAATATGAAGTGTCTAACTTCATCTTTTTTAATTTTAATTGCTTTGCATCCAGACCAATATGAAGTATCTAAATTTGTCTTTCTTAAGTTTAGTTGCTTTACATGAACTTGTATCTGAGAATAAGATTGCAACCCCTCCTTTCTTCTGATTTCCATTTGCTTGAAATACTGTTTTCCATTCTTTAACCTCAATCCTTGATTAGTCCTTCAAGGCTAAATGCATTTCCTAGAAATAGTATATGGATGGTTGGTGCTTTTTTTATGCAATCAGCCAGCCTATGCCTCTTTGGTGGGGAATTCAACCTATTGACATTTATTGAGAGAATTGATGAGTGTGGTGGAATTCTACTCTTCTTATTTTGTGAAAATCTGTTGTGCAGTTTTGTCCTTGTGCCATTGTGGAAGCTAAGTTATGACCCTTTAGCTTCTGGATGCTTACTTTGCTGGTGGACCATTGGGATGCTCAGTGTTGAGAATAGGTAAAAGTAGTTCCTGTAGAGTTGGTATTATTGTGGCAAATTTCCTCAGTGTTCGTATATCCATAAAATATTTGATTTCTCCATGAATTTTGAAGGCCTGTGTAGCAAGATACAGAATTATGGGTTGAAAATTGCCTTAAGAATGTTGAAGGTGGATGACCATGGTCTTCTGGCTTGGAAAGTTTCCACTGAAAAGTCTGCTATCATCCTAATCGCTCTGCCTCTGTAGGTCAGTTGGTGCTTACTCCTGGCTGCTTACATAATTTTCTCTTTCATCTTGAGTTTGAACAGGTTCATTACAATGTGTCTTAGAGAAGCTCTGTTTGAGTTGTAATTACTCAGGGTTCAATATCCATCTGAAAGGACTGTGTCAGGATCTTTGATAAAACTTGACAAGTGTTTTATTCATGATAGTCTCCAGTAGGACTTCCATTTCTTTGGGACAATCTTCTTCCCCTTCAGAAATCCTTATTATTTGTATGTTTGAATGCTTCATGAAGTCTTGTAGTTCTCTGAGTGACTGTTCTGCTTTCTCTCTCTTCTTGTCTGCCTCTTTAACCACCTGGTTTAACTCAAAAACTTTATCTTCTTGCTCTGAGGTTCTTTCTTCTCCATGGTCTAATCTATTTTTGACACTTTGTCCTGCATTTATATTCCATGATTCTCTCTTTCATTTCCCTAAGCTCTGCCATATCCTTTCTATATTCTACATATCTCTTGTCCATCTTTTGGTTCTGTCTTTCCATTTTCTCCTCCATTCCCTTTATTGTCTTTATCATCCATATTTTAAATCCCCTTTGTGTCAAATCCATTAATTCTTTATAGATAAAGTCTTCTGTAGTAGCTGTCTCATGGTCCCCTGAAGGAGTTGCTCTGTTTTGGTTTTTCATGTTGCCCAAATATTTGTGTTGGTTCCTCCTCGTGTATGCTTTCTTCTTGTTCATCTTTTTGTCCTCCTTTTTCTTTCTCACTTCTTCCTTTGCTTCAAATTATCTTGTATCAGAACTTAGGTCTTCCTCTGACAAAAATAGGAAGAGAAAGGAAAGAGCAAAAATGAAAGATAAGAAGGGAAAATTAAATAAGAATTTAAAAAATACAATTCTGTAGTGTGGATTTGCCAATACTTTCTTCTCAGGGCCAAAGGTAGAAAAGCTCCCTAGACCATGATCTCTTGACCTTCTTGAGACAGAGTACTGCCATCATTCCCTGCTAGACCACCCCACCTCTCAGTGAAAAGAGCTGTGCAACCCCAGCTCTCAGTGAAAAAAAAAAAAAAAAAAGAAAAGGAAATTAAAACTAGTGTGTCAGATTCCACTGCTCTGGATCACACTGCCATCTCACTGCACACTTCTCTTTCTTTCCCCAGTCTCATCATATTGCTCTACCCTCCTCATTTAGTTTTTTGGTATGGTAAATTATATTACCCCATTACTTTGTTGCTATTAGTTTTATTGTTCAATGTTGAATCAAATTTACATTTCTAAGATTATTACTAATTAGCAATGATGTGTTTATTATCCTTTTTACATGCTGTTGTTTTAAATTTGCTATTTTTTATTAAATCATAGCTGTGTACATTAATGCAATCATGGAGGAGCATACACTGGTTTTATATACAATTTGACATATTTTCATTACACTGGTTAACATAGCCTTCCTGGCATTTTCTGAGTTATTGTGTTAAGACATTTATATTCTACATTTAGTACTTTTCACATGTACCCTTCTAAGATGCACCGTAGGTGTGGTTCCAACATTTACCCTCCCTCCCACCCCCTTTTCCCCATATTCTTGGGCTATAATTGGGTTATAGCTTTCATATGAAAGCTACAAATTAGTTTCATAGTAGGGCTGAGTACATTGGATGCTTTTTCTTCCATTCGTGAGATACTTTGCTGAGAAGAATATGTTCCATCTCCATCCATGTATTCTTTTTATTATTGTTTGCATCTGTGTTGAACAAGTAAATGACTTTGGAGATTTATTCTCTTATAATGCCCATAAGTGATTTTGCTTTTGGAGTAATACTGGTCACAAAAATGACTTAAGAAATGCTTTGATATATGGTAATTCCTGGAGAAAGTTTGTATAGATTTTGTATAATTTGTTTCTGAATGTTTGCAAGAATGTATCATTGAAGTTATCTAAGCCTGCTTTGTTTGTCTGTTTGTATATAGCAAGGTATTCAACAATAAATTAAATTTATTTAATGAGCATAAGAATATACTCAGAAATGTTCTTAGTTATCTGTTTATTCTGGATGACATGGGTTGTTTATTTTAAGGAATTTGCCAATTATATCAAAGCTGTCAAATTTATTGGCATAAAATTGATTTTATTGTTATTTATTTAATCTTTTAATATCTTAAGAATTAACAATGATGTACCTTATGTGATCTATATATTGGGTATGTGTATCTTCTAGCTTTCTATTTCATTGATGTTTTCAAAGAACCAACTTCAACTACTTTCTTTTGCTCTATATCTTTCTCTATTCATTTTTATTTATTTCTGATATTAGCTTCTATATTTATTGTGACCTTATTTATGACTTACATGGATTTAATTTTCTTTTTCAATTATTATTTCTTATAGTAATAGATTAGGTCAAAAGATCATTGATTTCAGAACTGTCTTGTTTTCTAATGCTAAAATTTAATCCTTTAAATTTTCTCAGAATATTACTTTATCTTTATGTCACAAAATTGTCTATGTTGTGTTTTCATTTTCATTTAAAAAATGTTTTCTAATTTCTCTTATGACCTGTTGGCTATTCATAAGTATAATATGTAATTTCAAAACATTTCAATATTTTCTAAATATTTTGTGTTATTGATGTCTAAATTTGAATGTGGTCATATAAATACATAGTATCATTTCAATCTTTTTAAATATGTTGAGTTTTTGTTCTCTTAGTGAATGTTTCATGTATACTCTCTTCATCTTCATCTTGGGGTGCTATAACAAAATAGCATAGATTGGGTATCTTAAATAATGAGCACTTATTTCTTATAGTTCTGGAGGCTGATAATTCTAAGATCAGGGTGCTGGCAGATTTGTCATCTCATGAGGGTCTTCTTCCTGGTATGCAGATGACTGCCTCGTTGCAAAGTCCTTACATAGTAAAGAAAGTGGAAAAGATCTCTTGTTTCTTTTTCACATAAAGGCCCTACCCCAAAACAGGTACACCAATCTTATGACCTCTTCTAAACCTTATTACTTTTCAGGGTCTCCCTCCTCTAAATACTATCATGCTAGGAATCAGAACTTCAACAGATGAATTTGAAGGAAACACAAAAATTCAGTCTAGGATGGCACCCATAGCTTAGTGAGTAGGGTGCTGGCCACATACACCAAAGCTGGTGGGTTCAAACCCAGCCTGGGCCAACTAAAATCAACAATGTCAACTACAATAACAAGAATAGCAACAACAAAAAATAGTCTAGCGTGTGGTGGACACATATTGTCCCAGATACTTGGGAGGCTGAGGCAAGAGAACCACGTAAGCCCAACAATTTAAGGTTGCTGTGAGCTGTGATGCCATAGAACTCTACCAAGGGTGACATAGTGAGACTCTGTCTCAAAAATTCTTATTGACCTTCTGTCTTTTTATCCTATTTACTAAGAGAGAAGAATTGAAACCTCTAACTCAAATTATTGACCTATTTCTTCTGTCAGTTTTTGCTTATGGAAGTTTGAAATTCTATTATTAGGAAAATATATTCAGTTTTGTGCCTTTTGGACAAATGACCTTTTTATTATTATGCATTCTCTCTTTTCATTTCTGCTAATATTATCTGTCCTAAGGTCTATTTTATCTTACACTAATGTAGCCACTAAAATTTTTTTCATATATTTGCAATGTATATCATTTTTCTATCTTTTACTTTGACTTATTTATATCTTTATTTATAAAATTAGTTTTTAATAGGTACCATATAGTCAGGTCTTGCTATTTGGTATATATATATTTTTGCTATATATTTTTTGCTATTTATTTATATATGTGTATATATATATATATTTATTTATTTATTTATTTTCATCATTATGTGTATATTTCTTATGTTTAATGTAATTTTAATATAACTGGATTTAAATCTACAACCTAATATTAGTTTTCTCCTTGGTTCAATTCTTCTCATTCCTTGTGTCCATTTATGTGCCTACTTTTAAATTAATTTAGTTTCTTTGATGATTTTATGCTATCTACAATACTAGCTAATATGTTTAACTATCATTTTCATTTTCTGTTACCTTTGAGTTTACAGTATTTAACTTTAGTCACAGTCTAACTTCAAATAATATTACATTGAGTATTTTATGAAGAAACAAGCAAGCTTATAACAGTGTACATTTAACTCTTTTTATGCTATTATTTCATACATTTTACTTTACATGTGCTATAAACCAATATTGCTAATCAGTTTTTCTTTTGAATACTTTACTTTTAGAGTTATTTAAAAGTTCCCATGTTTATTACTGCCAGAGTTTCTGTACTCCAACAATTATTTCTACTACACTTGAACCCCATGATGAAAATTTTACCTGTATCTTTCTTAAAATCCTAAAGGAATCTTCCTTCTAAACTCTGCCAAAGTGGGGCCAGGACTCTCCATCTCTTCTTGGAGAGTCTTACCTTTCCTTAAATTTCAAGCTGCTTATTTACACTGTATCTTGCTTCTGATGGATTTATGTAAAGTTATAGTTTTATAATTTCACTATTCTCTTCAGGTGGTAACAATGCTCCTCTCCTTTTCGACATTCTGCATGGAATAAGACCATATACAAGTGAATTTTAAATATTAGATTTGCAAAAGTAAAAAGAATTTTAAAATTACCTAAAACTTATTTCAGAATATAGCTCTGTCATTAAGCAATGCATGACTATGACAGTAGCTTAAAAAAGGGATAGATAGGGGTATGTAGAACAACAGACACTCAACACAATATCAATGAACTGGACTAAAAAATGATGTCTAAAGATGCATATTAGGGTCATTGAACTGTGAGGAAACAAGCCGTGATTACTATAAAGTTCAGGAGACTGAATAACTTGAAAGGGAAAGAAGGTGCATGAGAAAGACTCTGAGATTTACACTACACAAATACTCACATTATAAACACTGAAATGTTTGGGGGGAAGGGTCTAAGAGAAGATATTCTGGTATATTATAAATAAGTCTATAGCACCTTCATAATGTTATAGTTTAGTTATTGTACAATGGAGCCAGACTGCTGCCAAGGTTCAAATACCTTCTATGTTGAAGCAACAAGACTTTGGATATGTTTCTGAATCTGTAAAATAAAGATGCCATCCTCATAGTTTGGTCATGAGGATTAAAATTTAAAAAAAAAAAAAAAAAACACTGTGATGAAATTTAGCTTTAGGTTTTATAAATGAGGTATACAAAGAATCTTTGCTGTATTATTTAGAAATGAACATATACATCCTTATTGTTATTCAAAAAAGGGTATCAGTATCTCATCTAGGTAGACCCCTGAACAAAAAGATTTAAGTCTTATGAGTAAAATTTAAAATATAAAATTTAAAACTTCAACTGAAGTGCAAATATCTGTTCAAGTGAACTAAATGAGTGAAGTATTTTGTGTCTTTCAGATGAAGTGGTGAGTACTTTTCTAATAAAAATTAGCTATTAAGCCTTCATCAGTTCCATTACTAATTTTTATTCAAAAGCTTTATTGTCATGCTCTTGGTTCTTGCCTGTGCTCTCACATTCTCTCTCTCTATATATATATATATAGCAGTTATTTGTAATTTTTTGAGAAACTTTTTACTGAAGGTAATCTTTTTCATTGAGTGCTGTGATTAGTTTAGTTAAATAAGTATGCAGTATTTTAGAATTTCGTGGAACATTATCATGAAGGCCATGTTAAATAAACAGTCAAGCTTGATTAAATTGATTCACTTATAGGTGAGATTAAGCTTTGCATAGTTCTTTTCAGATTAAATTTGAATAGCCTCTCTGTATAAGTGTATAAAAGATAACATATATTTGGCTATAGTTTTAATGTTTTATTTATTTTAAAACAATAGTTTCAAAATAAGTTTCATGTTTTTGTCACTATTCTTTGACATTCAAAGATTAAAGTTAGTAATATGTCTTACTCGACTATCTTTGGAAATATTAATTACATCCTGGTTTTCTGAAAGATAATGATTTAGATACTGTTTTAAAATTTTTAAACTCTTCTTTAAGGCAAATTTTAATGACAAAAACCTTGGGGATTTGGGAGTTTTGTGTAATTTCTTTGCTCTACAACAAATGGTTAAAATATGCATCATTGTGAAGACCTATTGTTTCAAGTTTTGTCCTCTTTAAAACATATTTTTGTGATGTCCATCATCATAAAATGTTCTTACATTTCATACTTTACAGGAATTCATAATATTTGAAGGACATTTTTTAGTAAAGCTGATTCCTGGAGGTAATTTCTATCAATATAGTTTTAGAAATACTTTTCTGTATACCAAGTCAGATATGTGTGTATATACAGCTTTCACGTAATTATATGATTTATAATTCATCTCCTTTGAGACTGAGGAAAGACAGTCTCATACTGTAGCTTTTTTTAAATTAAAAAGTACATCTTTTAATACTTCTTTTAAAAGTTTGAGGCACAAGATAAATAAAAATTTTGAGAGGCCAACATCTATAGTGTAACTTATTCATTGACAAATAACATATTTAGAGACTGATTTGATGGAATGTCTTTAGTTTTACCTTTTTAAAAGGTTATCAACTGAGCTAATAATAAGATTCAGTCTCTGAATGACACTGTAGTGAACAATGGGCCCTTAGCCTGTAGGATAATATTATCAGAACCACATTAAAAGGTAAAATATGTTCTACGAATATATTGAGACATCATAATGGCATTTTTTTATAGATGGGGAGTTATGAAACAAGGAAGTATTATAATATATTTATTCAATTTACCCATTAAATATTTATCTACAACTACTATGCGCTGAGAACCATGTAAGGACCTAGAGACACAACCAAATCTGTGATTTCATATATATTGTTTTTTAAAGAGAAACAGACTTTCACTGAAAATTAAAAATAAACATCTAAAAACTATAGATGTGAAAATTGTTTTAATTATAGACACTTAGTAATACAAATAAAACAAAACCATTAATCTCAATCACATTTATTATATAATAACTATACAAAAGAAATAAGAATAATGTGTGTACACACTGCCCTCTGTTACCCAACAATCTGTGAGGAGAAATAAAGAATAAAATATAATCATCTTTGTAATCATCCATTCATGTACTGGTACCTCATAAGCACTGAGAGATGAGTTGATATACCATGGTTGTGTCTAAACCCACCAAGTGTTTTCCACTATAATGACAGATGTAATGCAAAACAACATAATCACAGCTTCACAAAGTCCTTTTCTTCTAATGGAAAACATCTACATCTGAATTATGGAAAAAATATATGAAGTTACATCAAGCTATACATACTCATTTTTTTACTTAAGCATTGATTACGAGTCTTCCTGACTAGTGGTTTCAATCATCATATGAAATGATTTGATTTAAATTATATCTTTCTTAGAGGATATTTGTCCAGACACATAGAGCAAATCTTCCACTGAAGTCTTCCAGGTTTTAAATCAATCAGTAACTGGAATTTTAACAGGGGGTAACCACATAATGTAGATTTCCAGGTCCCAATTTGTTATTGGAAGAAATTTGCTGAATACTCAGGATGAGTTCAATGAAATCTTGCCTGAATTCACTCCAAGGTTTGTTAATCTTTGGGGGAAAATCTTTTTTGAATATAGAATGCACTAGAAAACAAAAAAGGCTTGCTGTGAGTTTCACGGAGAGTGATGGGCCAGATACCTAACCTGACTTTTGATTCAATGGTAGAGCTTGAGCTTTAGGATGTGGTATATTTGTATTAGTGGCATTTAAAAACTCTCTAAAGAGACATGGAGCACTGCAATCTAAGAAAATTCTTGAAAATAAATTATACATATATATGTGGATGCAAATATATATATATATACACAAATACATATGTTCATATACATTTTATGTGTGTACGCACATAAAATATTGTGGTTATAAGAGTAGTTTTGCAGATATTTAATGGTTGAAATAGTATTGAAAAGTTGGTTAGATTAAAACATCTCAGTTTTCAAGGTTTAGGACATTAAACCATGAAAGATAAAGAATGGCTGATTTTCTTCCAATCAGCCTCTGAATCTCAAAGTAGCATTTGTGGCATACCCATTAATTTATGCAAATTTTCACTCAGCCACATAAGGTATAATTGGAGAGTGCACATGTTCCAAGTGCTCCTGGGAATTCCTCAAACATAGCAGGCATACTTACCACAAAGTTGCAGTGATAGGTTTAAGAAAGAAAATATTGTTAAATATTATTACAAATCATATATGCCAAGACTTGAATAAATTGTAGGTACTGTTAAGCATTAGATGGTTTTATGTTAAATGTTAGTCCCTTTCTAAGTGGACCTGTGAGATCTTGGTATGTTAAGCAATTAATATTTCCTGGGTGCACTGATATTTGGAGATTGCCAAGAATTCCTACCAGGTTAACTTAGTCAAATCACCATGTGCCAGCAAGATTGAGCCATAGACATTATCAAGCCCTCACTTTTGTACCAAGTATAGAAACTTATTTTTATTGGTCATTGCTACATTGTTTCTCCTCTTGTTTTCTCAGTTTTTCAGTTTTTGGAGAAGTAACTTTTTGGAGGAGCCCACAGCCACCGAACTACCTTCTCATATTAAATCCCTTTATTACTCCCCAGTTATATATTATGGGATTATTTAATTCTATGACTAGTTAAGTTCATTGTGTTGTATTAAACTTAATTCCTTGTTCACTTACTTATCTTTCAGAATACTAAATCTCTCTATGATGCAAAAGAAAGATAAAAAATGGTTCATCTGAATCCTCATTTGGAACAGATAAATAATTCTTCTGGACTGCTTGTATGAAATGAAACAAAACACCACTGCAGAAACCTCACTCTGTATGTTGTAGTTAATTCCAAAAAGACATGAAATTCTAATCGTAGTCCACTAAAATTTAGTGCTTGAATATGTCACGATATGTTTTCTAACCTTGATGGATTAACTTGAGGGATGTCAAAAGCAGCTGCTAAGTTTAGGGAGGAAAACGAGATAAAATTAATCCATACCAATAGAATTCTCAACATATCTGTTTTTTATCACTTGCATTGCCAAACATTTGTGTATTCTAGAATGATCTCAGTGAATAAAGAAATGAAAAGATACATTATCTTTGGCCAGCACTGTTATGCTTTGGATTATCTAAGCTTTACGTTTCTGGCAAGACATGAATAATGATAAGTACAACCACGATGTCAGAAAACTGGATTATACAGCCTAGGTGGATTATCATAGAACTATGGAATTTTAGTGCTTCAAAGAACTTTAGAGACAACATAACTGTGCACTTTTCAAATTTTTCCCAAATAGATTTTAGTCCACCCAATCAATTGAAATACAATTTTCTTATAGACAATCTTAAGGATAAAACATGTCCTATGTGTTATTTAAGGTGAATAGTTACCTTTCATTTCAGGAGGATTGATAAAGGACAGGTGGCTCCCGAGCCAGCTGTGTGGAGCTGAGGGGCAGACATGCTGCCTCCAGGTGGTGTTGGTGTGGTGGGCTAGAGGAACCAGTGAGCTAGAAAGTAGGCGGGGGTGGGGGTGGGGGTGGGGGTGGGGGTGGGGGTGGTTTCCACAGGAGGCTCCAGTAGCCAGAGGGGCCAGACAAGTGCTGGGGAGACTCCAGCACCTTGGGTCTCCCTCCTCTTGCATTTGGAGCTGAACAGGGAACCCGGCCATGTCTTAGGCCTGGTCAATTTCATGTATGTTTCCTAGGCCTGATCAATTTCAAGTAGGTTTCCTAGGCCTGAGAATAATAGGGATTGTAGCCATTCATTTGTTACTGAGTCCTGCTAAATTGTAACTACCAGTTCACTAAATGTAACTACAGAGGACACATGGAACTCTCTATATATGGAACTTCATATATATATGAAGATAAAGAGCCCTGAGAGAGACAGAGAGGGAGAGAGAGAGCTCCCTCCACCCCACTTGGTTTGTTTCTCTCTGCCAGGAACTTTCCTGTTTTTGTATTCTTTTCTATAAAATAAATCCTCTCTTACCACTCATCTGTGGTCCGTGGCTTCATTCAAATCACCCAGACCAAGGACCTACTGAAAACAAAATTGCCGTATCAGAATGACTGAAATGCCTAAAGCAGACTCTGGGTATCTTGTAGATATCATTGCTAAACCCCTCTAATTTGACTCTGCTATGTTTATGTTAGTGTATATGACTCCACTCCATGAATACAACTTCATTTTTATTTCTTTGCTTCCTCCCAGTTTTATCAATAAGCATGTGTGTTGAAAGGAACCATGATATGTGCCAAATAGTGTTTTTGAGAGTAATTAGTTGGCAAACACAAGTAATTGTTTAAATATGGTCCAGTTGCATGAAATTTGATGAAAATTATTTTGTGGAGTATCCTTCATACATTTTGCAAGAATTCTTCATCAAATTACACAGTCTTTGCTTTACCAAAACATTTAACCTAATTGAATTATCTGTTTAAACCATGTTGTCTTTATTGTAAGATGTCATAGGCACACCTATGTTTAGAAAAAATTGTGGCTTTGCAATCCCAGTCTCAGCAGAAGGAAACGCATACCTTTTTCATGGACACTCACACTTTTACTCTAAATTACTAGTGGCAAATTTAAATTGAAATGTTCTTGAAATTTGGAAAATATTTCATAATTAAAATATATAATATCAATGCTATACTTCCCAAACAGGAGAAATTAATATACATATAATGTGTTTCTATAATCCTTTTCTTAGATCTATTTTAGTTTTAAAATTGACAAATTGGGGGCTAGTTACAAATCTAATGATTGAAAATTTTCTATCTTTGAAAATTTTTTTTATGACAGGGAAAATCTTAAATGTTAGAAATTTCAGCAGGATGTTTGTATTATTATTATTATATTGTGAAAAATCATAATGTCATGTATTTAAAAGAAGTCAAATTTGAGAATCACCAAATAAAAGCAAAACAATACATTTCTATAGTCACTCAACTCTAAAAACTTTCAGTTTAACACCTAATGATTTTTTAAAAAAATATTAGTACTTCAAATAAAAAAATAACTAAGACTTTATTTGTTCTGGAAAAATGAATAAATTAATATAACATGAAAGCGCATTATGAACACTATTTCTAGCCTTCTCTACCACTGCCCTTTCTTCACCTAATCCCTTAAAAGGACAGAAGAAAAGATTAAAAATTACAGCCAAAATAAAATGAGTCAAATGTGACCTCTTAATTGACAAGCAAACTCCCATTCAGAGGAGCTGAGTTTTAGTGGGTTCAAATATCTGTCACTCTGTAACTAAAACCTTTCTCTATTCTGACTTTTAGACATATGTATCAAGTCTGGCTTCCAGCTGTAGTCTTTGTTTTTCTTCCCTTTGTGCTGAAAACTGTGTCTCTTACTTGAACTTGGCTGTTCCTTTCCATCCTCCTATCCTCTTTTGATTATTCCCTTTTCCCAGAGTTCAGATATGCCTCTATTGTACAAAAGCCACTATTGTGGTTATGGATAAAGTCATCCCTCCTCCTGTGGGTCTCAGGCCCCACATACAATTGGTTGAGAAAAGGGCTGATACTAATTTCCACAACTAAGATAGTTTCATATCTTGCCTAGCTAGGATCCCTGTGTACTTTGTAAACGTAAAAACACTTACTTATAATATTAAATAAATATATTTGTAATAATTATAACAAACAAATTTTAAACTTGAAAATAAATACAGAAATATTTATTCTATAAATATATGTAAAATTTATAAAAATAATTTTAGGGCAATTTCATTTTCATCACATTATGTATTCTGGACATTAAAGAACATTAATTTTTTTGGGCTTTAGTTATCTCATTTATGTAATGTTCTCTCCCTGCTGCTCATGACTGAATTTTCTAGAAGAAAATTACTACCTAGGTATATCAAATATTCACTATTATTTTCAGAACTAACGTTTAGCATCCTTTTTCTTTCATCTAGCTCGTGAAATAATTGTTATGAAAAACCACACTTGAAGAATTTTTTTAGTCTTTTGTTCATATGCTTTCAGGGAATGGTCAAAGAAAATTAACTTTGCACTGTTTCTTGCTTACCTGCAAACAGAGTTTTTTAACAAGTTCAACTATAACCATCTATTTATCTTCCTCTAATTAAAGAAAAGTTAAGAAAAGAAAAAAAAGAAAAAGAAACAAACAAAAGCTTTCCTGAATATTAAACCTTTCTTTGTCTCTAGACATATTTGTTTACATGAAAAACAAAGCTTTGAAAATCTGGATTTATTTAGGATTTTTTTTAATTCTTTTCCTTTAAGTTGAAAAGTACATGATAAATATTTGTTACAAATCATAAGCTTACCTTTCATACTTGGTTTTGATCCAGGAAGTGTTCTCCACCACAAGCTCTTCATCTGGCTTTTTTAATTGATGACTCCCTGCAGATAAAGCTGAAAGATGATTTAATAATTTCTTTCATGTTCTACTATGTAGTCTCAGGTCAAGTTGTCCTATTTTACTTATTTCATTTTTTCCCTTTCCTTTATAGAAATTTAGAAGTTCTGTTTCTTTTTCACATGGAAAAAGTCCTTTCACAGAGAATTATTTATTTTATATTATTTTTCAATGTACCTTTTGATCTCCTGAAGAAGTTTTTGTAATTTTTTAAAGGAGGCTCAAATTAGTACCTATTTAAGAAACACATTCCATTAAATCCTGAGAATGCATTAAGCACTAGATATAAAACATTGATTGAGACTGATTCTTCTTTCATTAAAGAACTCATAATGTAGCAGCAATGAAGTGCAAAGAAATAATTCCATTTGAGAAAGAATGGGGTTTAATGCATAAATTGAAAACATTTTAAAGTCTGGAGTAACACAAGCCTGATTTAAAATCTAAGCTTCGTAACTATCAATGTATGACATATTGGTTAAGTTCCTTATTGTCTGAATTATTACAGTGTAATTTTGACAGTAGTTCCTCATGGGAAAAAGAGAGTATGAATCCTTATCTATAGGTAATACTCTACTATTTATAATTCTCAGGTACATACTCAAATTACATTACCACACAAAAAGAAGTTATTTTAGAAATGAATCTTCATTTCTAAAAGATGTGAAAGGAAAAACACCTACAATATTATGAACATAACAAAAGGAATGATGTGTACTTCTATTTTTAGTCAACATAGAGTAGACTCATTTCCCCAAGGTTGTCCCTAGTATATTTAAAAACCCTGGACTTAACTAAGCATAGAAGTCTCTGAAAAATGAAAACAGGAAGGTGGACTGCCTAGCGACTATGGTACTTAAATGAGACAGTGGGTCCCTTTCTTTACTGTCCCATGTATCTTACAGAAGATTTCAACACATAACCTCCAATGAGCAAAACCAAAAACATAAATTTCTGACAAAACCTGTTTTAGGAAGGACCTAAGAGAGCAGAAAACTATTTTTGGAAATACCTACTGTCCAACAGCCAAACACCAAGGGAACCCCTTTGCCCAGTAGTTTCAAGGAAGTAGAGAAAGGAGACGACATTCCATCCCACCCCTTCTCCACCAAAACAAGTGGAAGCCCTCTGAGTTGGCAGATGAATGGTATGTGGGTCTCTACAAATGTTTTGAGATACATTGTGTTTTGGTTCATTATTTCACGTCCAAGGAACACAGTTGACAGCATCCTTTCTGATTTGCCTGTGCAAGTTTCAACTTGCTCGGCTTATCAGTGTTGCTGGGGGGGCATCATTTGTCTACATCCTTGCAGATTTTATGTTTCTTCATTTTTGTGCATGTCAAAACTTCAGTAATGACCCATATTGGCTAAAACAAAGAGCTAACCTACGCTAGAAATTGGTGGCACTCCAATTCTCCTGCCAGCTGGTGTTAGCAATCCAAGTCAGGGACTGATCTTCCTTTCCTCTATCCATTCATTTTGTTTTCCTGTAAAACTAACAGACCAAAGGCTGACTACTTTTTCCATATACTACATGGCCAGAGCCAGTTTAACTTATTTTTAAACCCATTTCTTCTAGTTTTGTCACCTATAACTCAACTCTACACTATGTCCTAGAACTAGCAACAATTTTGTCATATAGTATGAAATAATACTTTATTTCCTTCTCCTAGATACCATCTTAATATAATAATGTCTATTCCCCCCAATTCCTTAAGTGAAAATAAAGCGTTGTGGTCATTTCCACTTGAACACCCTTCCAAAATACGAATAATTATGAATTAACTATATAGTCTGCCTCATTTACCATATATAGAAATGGGTGCATGTTTATATTTGCTTTTATGTTTACAAATGTTATTAATTACAGAATTAAGCTTATAAGCATAATAGTGTATACAGGCAGCATTGGAGAATTTAGAAATTATTGTTTGATGCTATCAGAAACAAGAATTTAGTGGTGGGGGGAGGCTTAAATTTAAGTCTAGTTCAAGGCCTGTGTTATTTTGACATCATTGTACCTTAAATTCACAAATGCTTGAGAAATATGATACTAATAATTATATCTTTGTATATTTTTCTCTCACTTTTTTAGTTTCACAGTGTAGCTAAGAAACGCAATGAGAAATGAATAGATAGTGATCATTTAGTCTTCTTCATAAAGATCCACCTCTTTATTTAAAAAAAAAAACTATATTATTTTAAAAACATTTTAAGTTGTATGATTCTTGCTCAAAGTGTGTCACATCTGTATAAACCAAAATTTTACTCAGAATTGAAACAGATTCTGCTCAACTTATAACAAAATTTTTCATTTAAATAAATTACAGTGTCAATATAAGCATGTAAATTATTTATAATATGATCAGTAGTTTGCAAGCTGATAAGTTTGCAACTGCCCAAGATTGAATTTCTTTGGCTTTCTTCAGTTGACTTTACTGTATCTCATATCAAGGCACATTGCTTTCTAGCTCACCCCTATTTCACAGGGTCAGGAATTGATATTAACCCTCTTCCAAATGAACAACTATAACTAAAAAATCACATAGCAAAAATATGTCCACAGGATATAAAGTAAGGTAGAAGGGTTAAAAGGGTAGAAAGGGGTCTTTTTGAGAAATAACCAAGTGAAAAAAAAATTGATATTTATAGATTTCAGAGTATCTTGAAAAAGAGAAAAAAAAATGAAAAGAACAAGTGATAGGCTCTTGCCTGGAACTGACACTTGTAACACAAGGAAAATGCAAAGAAGAAAATGAAACGTTGCTCACTGACCTTTCCTTTAATGCACTGAAGATAAGGTTTGCTTGTTCTTTTTAATAATATGGTTGATAAAATAAAAAGGATCCTTATGCTTTCCACTCTTCAGTTTCCCCTTTTGTGCAGAGAATTTCATATTGCCCTTTCGTGTTTCAAATGGAGAATATAAAGTTGACCTTGAATAACACAGAGGTCAAGGACAATGACCTCCTACAAAGTCAAAAATTGACTTAATGACTTTTGACTCCTCCAAAGCTTAACTACTAATAGCTTCCTGTTGACCAGGAGCCTCAGTGATACATAACATAGTCAATTAACAACAACAAAAAAAAGTCAATTAACACATATTCCATATATTACATGTATTTTGTACTGCATTCCTGTAATAAAGTAATCTAGAAAAAACAAAATGTTCTTAATACAACTGTAAGGAAGAGAAAATATATTCACTATTAATTAAATGGAAATGGATCATCATAAAATTCTTCATCTTCATCCCTTCTCATCATCATGTTGAGTAGGCTGGAGGACGGGGAGGAGTTGGTCTCACAGTCTCACAAGGGAAAGGCAGGAAAAAAAGGAATAGGTAGAAGAGGAAGCAGGAGTGATATATTAAAAAAGAAATGCATGTAAGTGTTTTTTGTAGGTCAAATATTTGTTTAAGGGTCAAGTGTATAAAATTACTTTGGCACTGATAGCTTTAACTACTCAAACTCCATTTACTAAAAAATCTTATGACCTCTG
Organism: Loris lydekkerianus; assembly: GCA_963574355.1. Taxonomy (NCBI): domain Eukaryota; kingdom Metazoa; phylum Chordata; class Mammalia; order Primates; family Lorisidae; genus Loris; species Loris lydekkerianus. Next base: position 74,631 of record CAUYPK010162109.1, read on the forward strand.
ACAACTTTTCACACTAAATTGGTGACCTATACACTTTTTTGCTTACTGCTTAAATATATCTCCAAATTATTAAGTACAGACATACCTCATATTTATTATGAGTTCTGTTCCAAACCAATGCAATAAAAGTAAATATCACAATAAAGCATGTCATGCAAATTTTTGTTTCCCTGGTGCATATAAAAATTGTGTTTACACAATACTGTGGTCTACAGAGTGTGCAAAGTGTAAAAGTCTAAAAGATGTGTACAAAGTCTAAAATATAAACATATTTTAATTAAAAATATACCATTGCTCCAAATGCTAATGATCATCTGAGACTTCCATGAGTTATAAGCTTTTTACTGGTGGAAGGTCTTGCTTTCATGTTGATGGCTGTGGAGTCATCAGAGTGAGGATTGCAGCTGACAGTTGGGGTGGCTGTGACAATTTTTAAAATAAGGCAACAATTAAATTTCTGATAATACTTGCCCCTTCCTTTCAGGAAACATTTCTCTGGAGTATTCAATACTATTTGATAATGTTTTTATCAAAGCAGAACTTATTTCAAGATTGGAGTCAATCCTCTCAAAACTTGCCACTTATCTATCATTTAAGTTTCTATAATGTTCTTTTATTGTCATTTCAACAATGTCCAGAGCATCTTCACCAGGAGTAATTTCCATCCAAGAAACCACTTTCTTTGTTCATCTATAAGAAGGAATTCCTTGCTTATTCAAATTTTATTCTCAGATTGCAGCAATTCAGGCAAATCTTTAGGTTATACTTCTAATTATAGTTCTCTTGCAATTTCTACCACATCTGCAGTTACTTCCTTCACAGAAGTCTCGAACCCTCAAAGTAATCCATGAGATTTAGAATTAATTTCTTCCAGACTCCCATTAATGTTGACATTTTGACCTTCTCTCATAAATCAGGAATGTTCTTAATGTTACCTAGAATGGTGAATGAAAACTTTCCAGCAGGTTTACATTTTATGTTGTCCAAATCTATCAGAGGAATCATTATCTATGCCAGCTGTAGCCTTATACAATTTATTTCGTAAGTAATAAGACTTAAAATTCTAAGTTATTCCTTAATTCATGGGCTGCAGAATTAACATTGTGTTGGTAGGCCTAAAAACATAAATCTTCTTGGACATCTTCATCAGAGCTCCTGCATGACCAGGAGCATTGTCAATGAACAGTAACAATTTTGAAAGGAATCTTTTTTTACTAAGCAGTAGATCTCAACATTGCACTTAAAATACTCATTTACATTCATGTATCCCCTCATAAAGAGAAAAATTAGAAGATACTCCAAGACTTAACTGTCTAAGACTCAGAGATTCTGTAGGTTTTCATATCTCATCTACATTATTATATTGATATTTTCCAACATACAGTAATATATGACATGGTTTCCATTCTATTCTCCTAATAGATTAAAGTTATCAATAATAGATTTTCTATATTTTCCAGATAGAAAACCCAATAGCAGTAACATAAATTTATATGATATTTTACATTTTACACAGTATTTTTATATCCTAATTATAATACTTCTAGAAATATCAAGTTGGTTTTCAAGCATCCATAATTATCTTCATTTATGTTTGCAATCTGGCCTCCCCCTTTCTTTTTTCTCAGTTAAATTGGCTAGTAGGACATTCTTACTTTTTCATATACCATTCCCTGTACTTACATAAGATGCAAAAGTAAAGTGGTCTCTTGTCACTTAAGACCCTGTTCAGATATTGCCTGTTCTAGAAGAATTTTTATATTCTATCTGATAGTGATTATTTCCTTCTTCTGGATTCTCAGAGCCATACTATTAGCTCTTATGTGTGTTTGCTTCTCTCTCATTTATAATTAATTGAATGCACATATTATCTCTCTCATTAATTGTAGCATTCTGTTTCCGTTTTTTCCTAGCACCCGGCTAGATTTTTCCTAGCACCCATCTAGCATAGCACCTTATACATCGGAAATATTTTATATGGAAAGAATGAATAAACTTTTATAAGATACTATTTGAGCAACTAAAGTGGCCTGTGTCAGAAATCAACACAGAAATTGTGACTCTTAAGCTATTACATTTTCAAAATAAAAAAAAAAAAAAAGGCAAGTTTAATGTTCCTTAAAGGTCACTTTAAATATGGCCATTTTCTAAAGTTAAGCACCTCTAAGTCAAACATAGTGTATTAATTTTTCCCAGAACTTGTTTCATGATTTATAACTATGAAGTCATGTTTTAATTCCATTCTTTATTTATGCTTTCATCATTTGTTATGTACTTTAAAAGTTGTCTCTGGATAGAGATTTTTAGAACATTATCATACTTTAATTTACATGTTAATCCAAAACATTTTTTAAATAATCAAAGCAAACAAAAACAAAATCTATTTCTGAAAACTTGGCAACTACTGGCAATATTTTAACAGAAAATAGAGAAATTGATATAATTATCCTGTCCTTAATATTGGTTTTCAACTTAGTACATGTAAGTGTTGACGTGTATTTATTTTAAAGTTGCATAGAAATTTAAAATACCATAAAATATTTAGGCTATAACAAAATAATAAAGAAATGATGATATTATACCTATAATATAAATATTTTGAACTGAGGACTTTCTGCTTAAGTTGGAAGTCTGTTTTTCCATTTTATATAATTATCAAGAATATACTTACGCTGTACCCTTTTACTGCCTACCTTCTACTTATTATTGGCACTTTTAAATCATTCTCTTCAAAGAATTTCTCATGCTGTTGCCACACTTTGTAAGTAACAACCATAATTTCAGAATGTGTCAAAATCTGTCCCAGATCTGCTTTATTATTTAGTTAAACTTGAAGTATATGTGTATATATTTCTCTATCCAAAGGCATTTTCATAGAAGAAATTATACACAAATACACAACGTACAAAAAAACTGAATGAGAAAAGGAAATTGACATTTTGATTTGTGGGCTCTCCAGTAGGTCTCCCATTCATCCAAGAAAATATCGCTATTGTCACTCTTCTGAGGCAGGGAGACTAATTGGTGCAGCTGTGGCAGAAAACAGTCTTTCTGTGGGGAAAACCTTGCAAAGAAATAGAACACTCTAAAGGACTTGCAGGTGTTATGAATTGAGTCTCAAGATGAGGCTGTGTCTGATTAGAGAGAGCTAAAGATGTATAGATGCGTCTTTCTAAACACTGAGTTACTAATATGTTTCATTGTGTGGATAACAGTTCATTCATTGAGAAAATATTTTTGAATTTGTACTCTGCAGAAAGCAATGTGCTAGGCTCTGCCCATAGCTTAAGAGGCATATAGAATTCTACATGATGAAGACGACAATGAAAAAACAACACAGAAGTGAACTTTCTGAAGCAATAAAGAGCCTTTTTTTTAGTATGTTATGTGATTTCCATACAAGTCATTCTAGAGACCATAAAAGTATTAATGGCAGCTAACACTTACCAACATTCAGAGACATCAAATCATTTGCCTAAGGTTCTGTTCAGATTTCACGATTCCCAATTTGGTACAATATTGACGTCACCAAAATCTTCCATGAACCATGCTCTTAAGAATTTGTGGACACATGAATTGAAGGACCAAAATGAAAATTATTACTTAGGGATAGTAGGATCTCACTCAACAACACGGAAACCAAGTGAAGGAAGAAGGATTGATTCTTTGCTGTGATGTAAGGAGAATTTGAGAATTTTTTTAAGAGAAAACAACATTCCTCCTGGTGTTCTGGGAGGAAACACTAGATGTAGAGCAAGAAGCCTTACTATTTGGGTAATCTTGGACAGGCTTTTTTTTTTTTTTTGCAGTTTATGGCTGGGGCTGGGTTTGAACCCACCACGTCTGGCATATGGAGCGGTGCCCTATTTCTCTGAGCCACAGGCTCTGCCCTCTTGGACAGACTTTTTCACCTCTCTGGATTTTAGTTTTCTCAGCACCTCTGGATTATCTTTTTCAAAGCATCTATTCCACTAAGTAATTTTTTCCTGTCTGTGTGTTCTTGAAAACAGAAATTGTTGTATTTATCCCTCTAGGCCTAAAGCTTAGACTAGAACATATCAAAAATTAAATGATGAATAATTTGAAAGAAAGAAAGTTTGAAAGAAAACATGGGGATAAAATATTCTTTTCTAACTCATGAATTGCTGAAAAATATTAATGAAAACATTGTGAAAACACTATGAAAGTTTAAAATTCTATGTCATGTAAGTGAGCATAACACTTGTACTTATTCTAAGCATTATTTGTGACAGTTTCCTTAATTCTTATAAAAAAGAGACGTACAAGTGAGGTATTATCATTATCCTCTTCTTACAGATGTGAAAACTGAGCTTGATCACTTTTCAGGGTGGTTTAACCAGTACTTGTTGGTGCTAGGACATGTACCTACGTAATCCACTACCAGAATCTGTGTTCTTATTCCGTACCTATCATTGCAATCAGGTGAATTTAGATATTGCCTCTACATACATAGGCATGCCTCTATATCTCCTGATTGACACAGCAAATGACTAAAAATGAGTGTATTACCCCTGGAATTCAGTTGACAAAGGATAATCAAATATATAATCGAAAGACCATGGAGTTGTGAGTCAGAATAATGTGGGTTAATTTCTCACCCTGTGATTCTTCTTCTTAGTGATCCTCAACTTCTCACTGAGTGTACCAGAGGCTTTGTTTTCTCATCTATGAAGTGGCACCATTAACCTACAGGATCATGCTATAGTATAAGACACCCAGTAGGCCTTCAGCAATATACCTATAACTACTAATAGTTATAGGTATATTACAATTAATATTATTAATACAATTAATTAATTAATTTTATTAATACAATTAATTATATTAATACTATTAATTAATACAATTAATATTATTTTTATTTTTCCTCTTTATTTCTTCTATCTTTGATATTTTAATTCATTCAACACTTAAGGATAAAGTGCCTACTGGGTTTCAGGTACTGCTCTAAATGTTAAAGATATGTAAGGGAGTAAGACAAATAGTTACAACTCTGCACATAAAATTCCCTTCTAGTACAACATATGAAGTAGATTTTATATTAAAAGTCTACACAGATTAAATCAGATTAGGTTTATGAAGTAGTGCATGTATTAGAAGATGACAAGAGCTTTGGAGAGGGGCAAAGTAGGCAGGTTACAGATTCTGTTCCAGGGAGAAGGAGAGTGAGCAATTTTGAAAAGGTGGAAAGAGAAAACTCTATTGAAAAGTAATATTTTAAAAACACTGGACAGAGGTAATGGAAACAAAGCATGTGAATGGTGTGAAGAACAGCATTTAGGGCAGAGGACACAACCATTCTCAGTGCCCCAGGGTGAGATTGTGCTGGGCTTATTTGAGAAGCAGTAAATAAGTCAGAGTAGATAGCATATTTTGAGGGAGTGGAGAAAAATAAGATTGAAATCAGAGAAGTATGGGTGGGTTGGGACCAAAGAGCACCTTCTAGATTTCCATTTAAAACATTTTGAGTTTTATTCTGGGTGAAGTAGGACACCACTGGAATATCCTGAGATGAGCAGACCCTTGGGCTGACTTCTGTGGGTGGTGAGTGTGTGTTAAGCAAAGACAATTGACAGTGATGGATGGGCCAGGTGAGGTTGCTCCTACCTGTAATCCTAGCACTCGGGGATTGCCTGAGCTCAGGAGTTTGAGGCCAGCAAAAGCAAGACCTGTTTCTATTAAAAATAGAAAGACTAGCCAGGCATTTTGGCAGGAGCCTGTAGTTCCAGCTACTCAAGAGACTGAGGCAAGAGGATCACTTGTGCCCAAGAGTATGAGGTTTCTGTGAGCTATGATGCCACACCTCTCTACCCAGGGCCACAGACATTCTGTTTCAAAAAAAAGGAAAGAAAGTGAAGGACGATAACAAGAGGCCAGTTGAGAGGCATTTGCAATAATTGTACTGAGAGGTAATGATGTTTTGGGCTAGAGTTACATGGCAATGGTATGTTTAGAACAATTTTGTCCAAATGCTGACAGCTGGCCTTATCTATTGGCCCAAAAGCAATGAGAAGAGGTAGAGACGGATTTTGAGGAAGAAAGATCATCTGTTGATACAGCCTTTGCACTCTTTACAGACAAGAAGAGATTATTAACCTTTAGCTAAGAAGAATGGTTCATTTTTGCTGCCATAAAGATTCATATAAATTTTAGGATGCCAAGTTCTCAAGCACATCTAACTAGATGTTCCAAACCTGGGTCTAAATGCCATACTCTTTCTCTCTAAGGGGCCTGAATTTAGCATACGAGACCTGCCAAGATTATAAATTCTGTCTTCCATGAGACTCTCAAAAGTTGGTTCTGGGCCTCTGGTTGCAAGAGATGAGGGTCTTTTACATGCTAAAGGTGTTAAAGCTTTCTGGCTTTCTTACTGTGACCGTAGTTAATGGTCAACTAATTTGGTCCTACTATTTTCTTCCTTAATTTTATCAAAGGCACTTCAACAGTCATTATAATTGCCACTGCTTCCATGAAAGTATCTTATTTTGGAGCATTGGTACGTAGAATGGGGTGAAGCAGGAGACTTTAGTAGGAAAGTTAAGAAAGTGAAGAGAGGAATTATCAAGCTCTTTGTCACTGCAGGTAGAAGAGCTTAATCCCAAAGGGGAAATCTGGAGGGTAATATAGAATTTACGCCTCAGTGTTAGTCCCCAAGAAAGAAACAACAAGCTGAGGTACTCGTGCATATATTCCCTATGGTCCTTGTTTCAGAGCTGCTTATAGAGATTAATTCTCCAGCATTTACTGCCTGCTGTGCCTATAAATGGAAAGAGTAAATGTAGGAGAATGAAATCTAAGGACTAGAGAAAGGCTCAGGCAATGAGATACAGGTGCTATCAGCTGGGAATCAGACTGATACGCAGTACCATGAAAAGGCCCAAGTATATGGTCAGAACACTGCACTGACAGTGTCTAGCAGATGATTCTACTATAGATGAACGTCTGGGTAGTTTCTAGGTTTGGACCTTATGTTTAGTGCTGCGAGGAACATTCTTGCATATGTCTTTTGATGAACACCTGTGTGTATTTACCTAGAACAAAAATTACTAGGTCATGGAGTACACATATGTTCAGCTTATTAGGTACTATAGAACATGTCTTTAAAATCATTATGCTAATTCAAGCATTGCTAATTCATTTGCTTCATTATATTGAGCATGTTACTCCATATGTTATGGTTTGCTTTTTATTATGAATAAAATCATGTACCATTTTCACTTTACATCTTTTATTGTAAAATACTGGTCCAAACACATATTTTTAATTTAATTAAACATTATTGTGTTATAAACTTAACTTCATTTTTTTTCTTTTTCATTAACAATATTTTTGATGTTTTTGTAATCTATCAATGTTTTAAATATAGACTTAGTTTATTTATTTTGTCTATTCAATATTATACCACATAATATTTATTTATTCCCACTAGAGATTGGCATCAACTTAGCTTTCAGTTTTTTTCCTACCATGAAAATACTGTGAAAACCATCTTCATTCACATCTTCATTTGTGCTTCTGGCTACATATCAACTAAAGTTTAAAATATTAACGTATCACAATGCTGACAGTAACCACTTGCACTCCCCATGAAGTACCTCAGTGTTTCTCTGTTCTCATGTCCTAGCCACATTTTACTATTTTCCAATGTTTTTAATTTTTGCTTCAATTACTGTTTATATCTTATTACTAGAAAACTTGACCATCTTTATCACAGTTAAGCCTCACGTGAAGATAATGTGCATATAGTATAAATACAAAGTAAATTTATTAGAGAAACTTTTATGTAGCTAATTATTTTCAGTTCCTCACAAGTCTTCGCGAGCCCATTGGCCTCAGACAGCCCGGCCTAATGTAGAAACATTTTAGTTTGTGATTTAGAAAAGGTGATTCAATAGCCTTCTTTACATCTTTACAGGAAAATTAGGAGGAGAGGGAGAGCACCTGAGAAATTGTGTAGCACTGGATAGCAGAGGATCTTGACTTTCCTATTCTTTGATATGTCCTTGATGATGAGAGGGACATTCTGATTTCCTGAGTTGCCTACAGGAATTGGCTTCCCAGGGCCAGGATCAGATGGAGACTTTGCAGACCCTTCTCCTGAGCCAGCTCATTGATAGGCTACCCATATGGGCAAGTGCCTGGCTTATCCATCCATCTATTCAGCACATGGCTCAGCACCTTCTTAGTTACCTACGGGTTCCTAGAAGAACTGATTAAACATAAGCCTTCCCAACAGGGGTGGAAATTAATTAATTGAAACTTCAGTGATAATTCCAGTTTCTCTTGAAAATTATTTTTTAAAAAGAAATTACATGCAGACAAAAAAAAAAAAAATACTAAAATTCTCATTAGAAGGATTTGTGGGATCATCTAAATCACTCAGATATAAAGCCCAAGCTGAGAGCTCACGTGCACACACACACAAAGCTTCCTGGGATCAGACTGAAGGATGGCTGAGTGGCATTATTTTTTTTATTTCATTAAGTGAAGGCCCACACATCCTTGATTAGCCTGGTAAAACTAAAAATCTAAACTTTACTAGCCTAGGAATGCTGCTGATAGTGCAAGAATGTGATCGGCTCCCCTTTCTTCTGGGTCATCATGAAGAATTGTCTGGCCTCCATCAAAGTGCAAATATCTAAGTGGGCCCAAAAGAGAGTCTACCTACTTCATAGAAAAATAAGTCCTAAGGGACACAAAGAGTATGCTAGCAGTATATCTTGAGGTGTAGTATTAATCATCTCCTGCTACGAACATATGCCTTTTATGCTGTTTAAGATGATGATAAGGTTTGGTTGCCTCAAGCAGGTAGAGAAAATTATAATTATAGCTTCTGCAGTAATCCCTGCTATGTGAATTTCTTAAGAAAAATATTAGAATAAGTATATCACTTTATGCCTGGAAGAAATGAAGAAAGTTGGATATAATGTGTTTGGTTGATGAAAACATCTATAGAGAAAATCAAGGCAAACAGAATAAAGAGTCTGTGATAGCCATCAAGAATGGGTGATTGTCTAGGAATTGTCTAGAAACAGAGATAGTATCTGACAATGTTCCCTACACCTTGGTCAGATTTTGGAAAACATATGTCATCACCATAAGCCACAGACTGGACAGTTGTAGTTGTCTGGTGGAGCTGGTCATCTGAAATAGGAAGCAGGAAAGTATAGACCCTGTGACTACCATTACTCCTCCCCACCAAGGTCATATATGTTCAAGCAGAAATTGTTGCTTTGGGGAATAATTAAAATGCTGGCTCTTGCCTGTAGCCATAAAGTCTACTTAAAGCCAGTAGAAGCCCTCCTGTCTCCAGTGATGACCTCTGAAGAAAAATGACAACTGCCATAAAAAGGGAGTATGTAGAAAAAAAAAAAATAATAACTATAGCAATGTCTCTCACTTCCAGGGAAATGGAATCATAAAACTCCCAGGAAATAATATGGGCTATGCTAGCAGTGAAGAAATTCAAAATCATTCAAGTCATGTCCATCCAGGCATCCTCAATCCTATGTAGTGCAAACGTCCATCCATTCACCTAGACAAAGGTCAGTGTGAATAAAGAGGAAGGAAGAGTGGGATGGTCTTTTATCATTATTTGTATAAATTTAGGAGATAAAGTGCAGTTTTGTTATGTGAATATATTGCTTAGTGGGGAAGTTTAGACTTTTAGTGTAACCATGACCAAAATACTGCACATTGTGCCCATTAAGTAATTTCTCATGCCTCACTTGCCTCCCACCCTACTTCCCTATCAGTCTCCAATGACTGACTATTCCGATGACTATTATTCCACATGTCCATGTATTGGCATTATTTAGCTCCAACTTATAAGTGAGAACATATGGTATTTGATTTTCTGTCTGAGTTATTTCATTTAAGATAATAGATTACAGATATATCCATGTTTTTGCAGAAAACACAATTTCATTCTATCTATGGCTTAATAGTATTCCATGTGTTGTATAGATATAGATTAAGTATAGACACAGATTAGATATAGATTAGATATAGATAAAGATTTAGGTATAGATATAGATATAGGTGGTATAGATAGACATAGACATAGAAGGTCAACAATTAAGTTTATAAACTCGTCCTAGGAAAAAAGTGCTGAGTATCACTATGGTCACCTTAAAAATATTTCATTTGTGAAGCTATGCACTGATATCAGAGCCTAGTTCATACTTCAAAGCACTTTTGCTGGGATGAGTACTCTAACTTAATTGTCCATCCTCATAGACATATCGATAGATAGATCACATATTTTCTTCATTCAGTCATCCATTGATGGACACATAGGTTAATTCCAAATTTTTACTACCATGAATAGAGCTGCTATATACATGTAAGTGGAGATAACTTTTTCATGTCATGATTTTTTTTCTTTTTTCCTTTCGTTATATACCCAGGAGTGGGATTAGTGTATTGAATGGTAGTTCTATTTTTGGTTCTTTGAGAAATATCCATACTGTTTTCCATAGAGGTTGTACTAATTTACATTCTTATCAACAGTGTATAAGCATTTCCTTTTATTTGCATCCTCTCCAACATCAGAAATTATTTTTTTAAAGACAGAGCTTCATTATGTAGCCCTTGGTAGAGTGCCATGGTATTACAGCTCAGAGCAACCTCAAACTCCTGAGCTTAAGTGATTCTTTTGCCTCAGCCTCCCAAGTAGCTGGGAAATACAGGCACCCGCCACAATGCCTGGCTATATATTTTTGTTGTAGTTGTCATTGTTGTTTAGCAGGCCCAGGCAGGTTTGAACCCGCCAGCCATGGTGTATATGGCTGGCACTCTAACCACTGAGCTATGGGCACCAAGCCCATCTGTAATTTTTTTACATTTTAGTAATATCCATCCTGACTGATATAAGATGATGCCTCATTGTGGTTTTAATTTGCATTTCTCTGAGGCCTCAAACTCCTGGGCTTGGTGCCACCCAGAACTCCATAAGAGCTGCACCATGACCCCCAACCTGTGACCCGCTCCTGCCGGGCCTCCGCATGCCCTGTCAGGATCTGTGGGAGGCACACAACCCTGCATCCTCCATCCTGTACCCTCCCTGCCTCCATACTGGCCCTCTCATCTGGCCAGGGACTCTGGTAGCCGTATGCCCTCTGGACCCCTCCCTGCCTCTGTGTGGAGTCCTTCTCCTGGCCAGAGAATGCGGGAGCCTTGGGCCCTCTGTGCCAAAGTAACTGGGTGCCAGGCACTCCCAGAACTGTGTGCACCACCCCCCGCCTTGTTGCTGGATCTGGGGGTCACACTCTGGAGCTGCTCCCACAACCAGAACTCCCTGGCTGGGGCAGCCCAA
>CAUYPK010162110.1:0-29757 GCA_963574355.1 Loris lydekkerianus
AATGTAAATGTCATGCTACGGTAACTAGGAAAATGCCAGGAAGGCTATGTTGACTAGTGGGATGAAAATGTGTCAAATGGTCTAGGAAGCTAGTGTATGATGCCCCATGATCATATTAATGTATGCAGCTATGATTTAATAAAAAAATAAATAAATAAATAAATAAATAAATAAAAACTTTAAAAAAAATAAAAAATAAAATAAAATAGGCCTTTGGCAAAGCTTTGGTGGTGGATTGTTCTTTGTTATTTCCTGTTTTAAAGGAAATGTTGGTATTGAGAATCCAGGTTTTAAGCAATCAGGAGCATAGTCTCTGGTTTCAGATTCCCCAGGCTCAAAGCCTATCTCAACCACCCACCAGCAGTCAGATCAGATCAAGCAACGTACTTAGCCTTTTTGAGCTTTTGTTTCATTATATGTAAAATAAGAACATTCACAGTACCTATATCATAAGTGTTGTACAGTTGAATGTAAAGAGTTATGTATATATTAAACACTTAAATGTTAGTATTTAGAATAGATAGTACTATAATATATATTGCTATCTATAAAGTATATTATAGATATAATATATATGCATGCATATTACACACATACATAAAAAGGTATGGCAAGAAAAGTTGAAAATTCTACACAGACTTGTCAAATTATTTTTTTAGTTTTGCTGTGGTGAAATTCATGTCTAAGAATTATTTTTCTACTGTGTGAGAATAAAGGGAAGAGACAGAGAAAGAGAGAAGGAGAGAGAAAATAATGCACGTGCAAGCGAACCCAGAAGCAGGGAGAGGAAAAATAAATTTATGTCATCAGCTCTTTCCTGGGGGGGTTGGAGGAAGCCAAGGAAGTCTAGAAGGATGGGCAGAACAGGATCAGATGATTTCAGTTGTATTCAACCTCCCTTGATCTGAAGTCCTGAGAATTAGTTACCTTGTGTCTGTTTTCTATCTCTCTTTCTGGAACATCAGCTTTACTGCAGCAGCAACCTTACCTGGCTGCTCTACCCCACACTGCCACAGTAGAGACACTCAATTATATTTACTGAATGAATGAAATGAGGGTCTATACATCAAACACTTGGTTTAATGTATAGACCCTCTTAATTATCTTAATGTTGTAAGTGTTCTGTCCTCCCCTTAGCTACTATTTAATAGTAATAGTATTAATAGTAACTGGCTAGCCAAGGACACAGCCTCTGCCCAAGTCAGTCTAAGAGCTGTCACTGGTGGAGGCAGCTTGGATCTTCCCTTCATAGGTACACAGACTGTGTCCAACAGGCTCCTATTTACGCACTCAATTTCTCTTCTCTTCTCTTCTCCTTATACTTTATCTATTATCCCCATGGACATCTTTCACCTTTTTATAAATTTTAATATAGAGCTTCAGCTTCTAATATCACTTACCCCACTAGTTTATCAACCACAGGCAACTGATTACAAGTGGTGTTTAATGTCAAGTTGCTGTCAACTGTAAGATTTAAAAGATGTTTGTCTTTATTTAAGGGGAAAAGAAAGCTTCATCCAGGACAAAATATAATGGTGATATGAGAGACACTACTATGAGTTATGGTTTAAAGTAGCTGCATTTATGAGCAAGAAGGCAATGTCCATGTCGAGCACTGAACTGATCTTTTAACAAGAGTGTGCTGTGGGGGAAGCAGGGGTTTTATTTCTCTTATCTCATATTACAGAGAGTGAACAAATGTCAAGTTTATTAAGGCAACACAAAAGGCAACAACAGTCAGCCATTCAAACATGATAAACACAAAGTACCTGGACAACTGATGAGGTGTCATCAGGTTAGAGACCATCTAACACACGCAGCACTCCCCACCAGCACCAAAGTCACAAAGTCGATGGCTGTTACGTTCCCACTTGACTCAAATTGAATTGAAATAGCTAGGCTATGGACCAAAACAATAGGAAAAACAGAAACAAAAATAAATAGACCTTAACCTCAAGCCAACAAAATACATAACTTTTAACAATTAATAATTATTAAACATAGTTCACTGGCTCGGCGCCTGTAGCTCAAGCGACTAAGGAGCCAGCCACATACACCAAAGCTGGCAGTTCGAATCCAGCCCAGGCCTGCCAAACAACAATGACAACTACAACCAAAAGTAGCTGGGCATTGTGGTGGGTGCCTATAATCCCAGCTACTTGGGAGGCTGGGGCAAGAGAGTCAGTTAAGCCCAGGAGTTGGATGTTGCTATGAGCTGTGATGCCACAGCACTCTACTCAGGGCAACAGTTTGAGGCTCTGTCTCAATAAATAAATAAATAAATAAATAAATAAATAAATACAAACATAGTTCACAAAGAAGTAATTTAAGTCTCCATGATTACTTGTATATTTAAAAAGAGGAAACAGCAGGTTTCTACTTTATTTATCTAGCATACTGACACCAAGACATCAGTTTAAGGGATAGATTTGATAATTCCTATTATTTGTCTATGAGAAGACTTAGATTCCTAAATACAGGTATTATTAAAATTTGTAGATTAGGAATTTGATTACTAATCCCCTTTCCTACTGCTTTTAAATATCAACTTAGATCAGTAAGGACTAGAGGGGAATGATTTTAAAATGAAAATTTATACTTCACTACTATAAGAGAGGCATATATAAATAGAATTATAGAGAGAGACAACCTCTTCTTTCAGGAGTCCATTTATGGATCATCAGCTCCTGCTCCAATGCAGAACAGCAGGGGACAGCTGGTGAGCCAGGAGAGAGACATGAAATAAGGAAGACAAATATGCTCTCTCTTTCCATTACAGTGAAGTTTCTCCTCTGACAACCAAGTAGAAATTAAAACATGTATCATAACCAACCACAGATTTTTTTTAAATCTAAAGCTTCCATTATGTATTATTAGCATAGATCAGCACTTCCCAGACTTTTCTGCCATTTACAAATTCTTTAGGTATTAATAGATGTATTGAGAAGTGTTTTCTAGCATTAAATAACTTTTTTTACCCCAGGACTTCCCAAAGTTAAAATGATAAGCCACAGAGAAGGAATGTTGCTGCTTATAAAGAAGAAAGTGAACCAACCTCCTGAAGTGTTACGTCATATGGTGAAAAAGCCTGGTTCCATTTAATAAAAATAATAGCCAATTTAAAAGTCTTCAATTAATGCCAGGCAATGGGCTAAGTGTAAATACAAATTATAATGTCTTTTAATTATCACATGACCCTATGATGAGGACAACACTACTGTTATTATCCACTGTTGGTGTAACTCAGTGCAAAATAAATAACACCTACTGAGGGAGGCCAACACCAGCAGGCCTTCCAAGTGGAGAGACAAGAGTACAGCCCCTTCCAATGTTCCTCACAGACTTTTATTGCAATCTCAGGTGAGAAAACAGTACAGCCCCATGCTTGCAAGAGAGAGCAAAGGTTAAAAAACAAGTTTATCTTTAACTATGAATTCTCAACACATTATGTTTACTGCACTTCTGTCTTGTCTTTTTCTTATCATTGCTAAATATGACTTAGGGTGAGACAGGATGCTGCATCTAGTGAGTGTTGTTTTTAGTATTCAGGGCCAGCAGTGACGCTTGCTTCTACCCAAATTACTGCGTCCCTCATGTTAGCAATTTTAACCCTGTGCTCTATCCTACAATCCACCTTTCACAGAAGAAAATATTGCAGCTAATGAAGGTTAAATGACACGTTAATAAAAGTTCTCTAAAAACTGATCTGGAAGAGACTTTACTCCAGTAAATGTCTTATTGGATTCCTAGGAGAAGCAGCCTTTGGTGTAAAAGAAGGTTCATTCCATAGAACAAAGGGAAGAATCTATTTTATAGCAAGTTTCCAACCAGGTTCCCAATCAGATCTGTTTATGCAAATGAAGGATTGAAACGTGCTTAGCTCTGATTGGTTGATGCCACCAAGCCCTGAATGGCTGAGAC
The DNA here is from genome assembly GCA_963574355.1 of Loris lydekkerianus. NCBI lineage: Eukaryota > Metazoa > Chordata > Mammalia > Primates > Lorisidae > Loris > Loris lydekkerianus. The sequence continues at coordinate 3,922 of CAUYPK010162110.1, forward strand.
AAGTGAGCTCTGATTGGTTCAGATAAACTCATAAAATCCCACAGTTAAAAACGTATGCAGTTTTAGGGGAAGTCAGACTACACTTCTGACCCCTAGTCAACAAATGGCCCTTGACTCTTAAACTTAGGTCCAGTTAGTTAGCTATTTAGGATCCATCTTGTAGGATTGGGTCTTTCAGTTTCACATTCATTTGCATCTGTCTCAGCTCAAACAGGGGTTTGAGATTTGGGATTTGAATCCAAGAGGTCTGACCCCAAGACCTATGTACTGTTAGGTGTTCTGACTCGGGTTTGGGGGGCTTAGGCAAATTATGAGCTCTCAAGAATATATGGCATTTTATTCTCAGCTCTCCTTCTCTTAATTCAAGGCCTCTATGATAAAGGAAAAAAATACAATGTTGTCAGGATCTTAATTGTGGTCCAAAGTGTTACAAGTAATTTTTACTTTTTCTGTGTTTTCCTTTTTCAGCAACAAACTTTCATTTGCTTTTCACTTTAATATAAACAAATGGGAAAAAAACACCATGCTCATGGTCGGGAAGAATCAACATTGTTAAAATGTCCATACTACCTGAAGTGATCTACAGATTGAATGCAATCCTCATCAAAGTACCTACTTCATACTTTGAAGAACGTGAAAAATAGCACTTCATTTCATATGGAACCAGAAAACCCAAATAGCAATACAATTTTTAGAAGAAAAAAAAAAATCTGGAGCCTTTATGTTACTAGACTTCAGGTTATACTGCAATTCTATATGTACCAAAACAGCATAGTGCTGGCATAAAAATAGAGATATGGAATAGAATAGAGAACCTAGAGATGAACCCAGCCACACATTACCATATGATCTTTGAGAAACCAGATTTTACTCTGGAAAAGAATCTCTATTTAATAAATGGTGCTGGGAGAACTGATCAGTTACATGTAAAAGACTAAAATTGAACCCATATCTCTCACCACTGACAAAAATTGACTACTGCTGGATAAGAGATTTAAATTTGAAAAATGAAACAATGAAAACTCTAGAAGAAAGTTAGGGAAAAACTCTTGACAAAATCATCCTGGGAGATGTTCTGAAGAATGCCCCTTTGGCAATTACACAGCATAAAAATAAATAAATGGGACATGATCAAGCTAAAAAAATTCTGCACATCTAAGATTGAAACAACTAAAGCAAACAGATTTCAGAATGGGAGAAGATATTTGTATGCTCTGAATCTGACAAATCTAGCATCTACAGAGAACTCAAATTAATCAACAAGAAAAGAGCAAACAGCCCCATTTATAAGGGAGCAAGAGACTTCAACTGAAGCTTCTCTGAAGATGACATATGAAAGACCAACAAACATGTAAAAATGCTCATCATCCCTGATTATCAGAGAAAGCAAATCACAACAACTCTGAGATATCACCTAACTCCAGTATCACAAACTCCAGAGCCCGTATCACAAAATCCTGAAACTACAGATGCTGGCATGGATGTGGAGAGAAGGAAACACTTGTGCACTGCTAATGGGATTGTAAACTAATGCAACCTCTATGGAAGGAAATATGGAGAATCCTCAACAAACTAAAAGTACACATTCCATTTGATCGAGAACAATCCCAGTACTAGAAAAACAAAAATCATTTTACCACAAGAACATTTGCATTACAATGTTTATGGCAACCCAATTCACAATTGCTAAGACATGGAAGCAACCCAAGTGCCCATCAACTCCTGAATGGATTCACAAACAGTGGTACATGTATACCTTAGAGTACTATTCACTCATAAGAAAAGATGGAGACTTTACATCCTTTGTGTTTACCTGGATGGAGTTGAAACACATTCTTCTTGGTAAAGTATCTTGAGAATGGAAAAGCAATGTACTCAATAAGAAACCAATAGATAAACAACTACATACCCACACAAAAGAAAAACACAAGTATATTCTAGTGAGGGAGAAGGTAGGAGGAGGGAAAGGCAAGGAGGGTGGGTAATTGTCAGGATCTCATCCAGTGTGCACAATGTGAGGGTGTTCAGCACACCCCACCTCCAGCCCCGGGTGAAAGGCTCAACTATAACTTGAACTTTCTCTTAGAAATTAAAACAATGTAACCTAAACATTTATACCCTTAATCTGAAATTTTTAAAAATAATAAAAATATAAATAAGTGAAAAAAGAAAGATTCATTTACAAACCCCAGTTATTCATACATGCCTTCCTGCTCCCTCCCCACAGGTGGCACGACTTACAGCCTGTTACATCTGTCTTTTTGATCGCTTGATTTCCTGTTACTCTCAATTTTATCTCCTTGTGTGTTCTACCTCATTCAATTAGTTGGCTCACTCTTTGAAGCACAGCCAGAGCCTTGATAAAAAATGGTTTCCGTTTTCATGTCCCTTTGTGTTTTGTTACCCTTTTAACATTACAAAAATAACATGTGTCATAGAACATTTTTAAAATTTCTGTCTCCATGTCCCTTTGTGTTTTGTTACCATTTTAACATTACAAAAATAGTATGTGTCGTAGAAGATCTTTAAAATTACTCATTATATATCTTTTACTTAAACAAATATCTATATTTGAAAGTTTGAGCTGAAAATACCATTGTGTTTAAAGACTCTCTTATATTTAGGACTTTTTAAAATTATACTACAAAGTCAAAGGCTTTGGACATCTTGACGATTGGGTCCAAATTGTTAAAGAGCTTCCCTGAAGTGAGGGAACACTCTCGTCAGCAATGTTTGCCAATGGTGATTTCGCCAGCACTGGTTGTTTGTATTTTTAGGAGAATCTTAGCCAGGTTGACTGATGAAAGGGATATCTCCTGCTTTAACCGGCGTTTCTAAGAAATAAAACACTCTTCAACATATTTCTTTTATAATTTTATGTCCTTTTGGGGGCTTATAATCATATTTGATATCTGTTTATTTATTAAGCTCTTAGTTGTTTACCTACTTGTACAAACTCTTGTAAGAAAAATGTAATAATCTTTGATGTACCTACCAGAAATATTTTTTCCAGTCTGTCTTGTAATTTCATGAAATACAATTTTAAATTTTATAAAGCAAAATCTTTGTGACCTTTTTCAGTTACTTCTAACTTAAATGTTACTCTGTTTTTGTTTAATTTCATTTTTCTCATGTTTTCATGATACTCTTATTTTCGGTGATAACTCTGTTTACACTAGGTATGAATGTGAAAAGCATGATTTATAGAAAACAACAGAACAATCAATTCTCTGGAATAGGTAGGTAATGAATAAAAAATGGAAGTGGTTGATTCAGGTGCTGTTTTTCCAAAGGCTCACTGGACATCTCTTTCGGTACCTGCAACATGTCAAGTGTAAATAGCTCTATTTTGACTCGCAGGAAGTAAGGGAACTTCAGGTTTGGGATTCAACCTCCCTAGGTAAAGACAGTGACAACGGTTAGAGATGAAAAGTCTTCAAAGAAAAGGATGTTCCACCCAGGTTCCCTTTTCCTTGGTTTTTTTCTCTGCCTCTCCAAAGTGGTATTACAACTGATGATACGAATTGGAGTTATCTTATTATATTCAACTGAATTAGAGTCAAGAGACTGGGGGGGGGGGGGAGCAGAAAAGCACTCAGGGCACAACACACCTGCCCTCCTGTGGTGCATCTTACAAAGGTATATGTGGAACTTAGTAAGTGTCTTTAACACAATAACTAAGAAAATGCCAGGAAGGCTATGTTAACTAGTGTGATGAAAATGTGTCAAACGGTCTATAAAACCAGTGTATGGTGCCCCATGATCACATTAATGTACACAGCTATGATTTAATAAAAAATAAATAAATAAATAAAAATAAAATTCCATGGGAAAAAAAAAAAAGCCACACACCTGCCCAGAGATTTGTATTATATCACAAGCTGCCTGCAAAATGACCTGCTATATAACCTTACAACCAGTTTAACTACTATATGCTGGAACCAATTGTGCTGATTTTAACACTGGTTTTCCTTCATTATCACTTACCCATCAGAGCTTGCCAGCTGCCAAAAACTTTGTTAATACCAAAGAGTTTTCTTTCAAAACAATATATAACCTTTCTTTTTTAATAAAACATTCAACTTTCTCTTTGTTCTTCAAACATACCAAAGACCACCCTAGTCTGTGTGTATACCCCAAATTGAAATTCTGTTTTCCTAAATAAAACACTTTCTTTAGAGGTTTATCTGCATATTTTTACTCTGGTTGGACAGTAGGAGAGAATTCATTCATTCTCTTCTTCTAAGACTTCTTTGACCACGTGTATTCCAAGATAGGCATTTGTCTCAAGTTTTCATTATTTTATGTGGTCAGATTTCACAGCTAGAATGCAAGCACTTTGAGAGCAAGGAGTTTTGAAATGAATTACAGACTGTAGTGGATTAATGTTAAAACACAAAGAATAAACTTTTTAAAGAAATGAGAATGCATTAAAGTCCCTCTCCCCAATCCTATGCTCATTTCTTTGGGTTCAATAAATGGAATGATTCAAATCCATGAACATCAGCATATTTCCTATGTTTGTTCTTTTCATCATTCTGACAATTGTTTAGGGATATTACTACTAGTCACCAACATGGTTCTTGCCTAGAGATTTCTATGACCCCTGTAAGGACCTACATTACTTGCTACCTCTAACAGATAGAAAACTCAAAGCTTCTAAATGAAAGATTCTGATCTTTGGATAGTCTGAAATGGTCTTAGGGAAGCTACTTAACTTTTCTGAATGCCAGCTAATTGCCGTATTTGCTGCAATGGGATTAATAACCACCTCAAGCTTGTTGGACACTCTCCACTTAGATTAAATAAAGGGAAATCATATGAAAAGCCCTGGCCCATAGCTGGTTCTTAATGAATGTCTGTTCATTTTCCTCTTTGAAGCTTCACTATCTAGATCTCCAGTGCATGGTTGCTGTGGGATAATTCCTAGAGCTGGTGCCTACACCAGTGGTTATCCAAGCCTGTCACTAATTAATCCTGGCTTTGCACCCTGAAAATTAGGGATCTACTTAAAGGGCTAGTCCAGGTGCTAATCTTGACTCAGTCCTGTTCCCAGAGCAGCATAAACTCTCACATAGCTTTTATTATAATGTGCCCTGTCTTATGCAATGTGAATTTGTCTTAGCCTCCTTGTAAGATTATTATAAGCAACCCAAGATCCAAGAGACCATTTAAGTCATCTCTTCACACCTTACATTAACACCTTACAGCATCTAGCACAGCACTCAACAGCAGGTGAGCATAAATACTTGTTGAATTACATTTCCCAAACATCCCATATTTAGAGGAAAGGCATAAAATGCCTCAATTGGAAAGTGAGAAAACTGAGCCCCGAATGACAATAGTTGCCAGCCCCAGACCCAATCCTGAGTGTTGATCTCCCCCATAGATGATTTAAGGAGCACACATTGATTAGCTTAGGCCAAATTATGCACCACAATTCTTTTCAGAGATTGGTTTTAAGCATGGACCAAAGAGATGTGAGGGGAAGTCTTCTAAGAAACACATCTGCTCTTAAGAGGAAACACAAGAGGAGGAAATCTGGCTTCTTTGGAAAGACGTGTGACCATAAGTGGAACTAGCCTGATGGGCAATGCCAACTCATCAGGAGGAGAAGGGCCTGGCTGGGTGATGAAGGGTGGCCACTGCTTCATGCCCCTGGGCCCAGTGACGTCTGTGCTACTTGATATGTAAGATATCAAATGTGCTCATTCATAAAGCTAGCCCATTATGTGTAGCCCAAAGCATCTCTAACCCCAGGCTCTTAAGAGTCGGCAGATAGCTAGAGAGAAAGATCTTGGTCTGGAACAAGCAGCAGAACCAGCTTCTGGTGTGGCCGAAGCAAAGGGAGCACATCGATCACATGGCCAGCCTGTGTCTTGCCTTAAAGCTTGCACAGGACACCTTGTTCTCTTGTGATGTCCTTGCAACAATAAAGTAAGAGTCAAAACATCACTCATGCCCTTAAGAAACTTTACATCTGCACAGGCCTGAGTGACTGTGCCCTGATGACGTGTGGCACACATGCCATTGGGTTTCTAGTCTCGGCAGTGCTGGATGCACAGTAATCCCCACATAACACAGACAAACTGACCAAGCCCCTCAGTAATGTGCTTCCAGGTGGCAGAACTACAGAAGCAAGGAAGAGCAGGAAAAACACAGGAGTGGAAGAAAAAGGGAGCCTCACTTCATTTCTGTATGGAAAGATGTATCTGAAATATTACCAGGCTTCAGCTCAGAAACCGGCAGTGACTTGTGTTTAAAGGCCCCATATGGATGTGTGAGAAGCATCTCTTCAGTAACACACAGCAGAAACTGGTCTGGGGAACTCCTCCCAAATTAACATCTGAATGTAATGATCAGTTTTTGTTTGTGTGTGTGCTGAATAGATTCTGAAATCTGAAAGCAGAGAAAGAACTTGTGAAAGACACATGTTTGTGTGACAAAAATGCTTCCTATGAGAGTGTGAGCTCCTTCCAGCTGTTGTGTATTACAGAAACATCGCACAGAGAGGCAAAGACACTCGGCTTAGGGGTTTATGGGACCATTTTATTAAATACAAAGTGAGGCTTTGTCTTTTCATTTGTTATGTTTTCTTTTTCTTAAGTTATATACAAAGCTCCACAGTGGAGTCTACCCTTACCTCTAATTGGAAATGGGCAGATGAGACTGAATTATTATTTAACTTCCACAGTATCAGCTTGGGTTTTACTTCATGTGAGTAAAATATAGCTCTAAACTGTGGTTTTTCTCTTGCTCTTCTCTGCTTCAAGATCCTGGACTCCTAACCCCCTGCTATAGGACATTGCAGGCAGGAGAGAAGTGGGAGAGCCCGAGCTGGGGCCCCGGAGAGCATTAACGCAGAACAGCAGGTTCTTAACCTGTCTGTGGCCCAGGTTATCTCAAGGGTGGCTGGGGCTGTCCACTGCAGTCTGAGCACTCAGAAGTTTGGGCTTTACTCTGCAGAAAATGGAGACTCAGGAAATGTGCTTGGGCCAGCGAGTTGTTTTGGTCAAGTTTTCCCAGAAGGAAACCCTAAGCAGAGGATTAGAATCTGAAGAGTTTGTCTGTGAGGTGATCCCAGGAATCAGTGGAAGGCTAGTGGAAAAGTGACACAAAGGACAAGAACAAGCTATCAAAGGAGCATCCTGAAGTTAAGCACATCCCACCAGGATACCACTATAGCAGAGGCTCTTAGACCCTGGTGTTTCACAATTAAGGCTCCAAAGTCTCAGTTTTATTCCACCTTGTTATTGGTGGGTGAAAACTCAGTGGAAGAGACTCCACAGCAGCAGACAAGTCAATGAGAAAGACAATAGGAGGCATTTGGGCTGACATCAGAAAGGTCACCAGGGGATTAGAGGTAAGTGTAAGCTCAGGTGTAGAGACCAGGGCAACAGGAGATGTAGACTGAGAGGTCCAGAAAAGGAGCAGATAAGCAAGAATAAGACAGGATACCACTCTTGTGGTACCTGTTTAAACAACATCCAAACACTGTGTTTAAAAGAGGAAGGGCTTTAGGGCAATGCCTTTGGAGTAGAGTACTGGCCCCATATACTGGAGGTGGAGGGTTCAAACCTGGCTCTGGCCAAAACTGCAAAGAAAAGGAAGGACTTTATTCCAGCCGGGCTGATCAATGGCACAAAAGAGTTCAAAATGGCCACTCCCTAGCTGGTTCAGTCTTCTCCTTTTTATCCCCAGTCAAAAAGTTCTGGCCCACAGGTACCTTTCTCATTGGTCAGCTTGAATCAAGCTGGAGAAGCAGGCTCCAGCTTTTACAGAAGCAGACCTAGCATTAGTTTCCAGGTCCCAGGAAGTTAAGTTTCTACAAATTCCTAAGAGCTGACTCGCCACGGGGAGGAGCTTACAGCTATGTCCTTGGGCCGTCTTTGAGAAGACCTCTGTTTTCATAGACCTTATTTTTTCCTGGCATCCTCTCTCACCTTCAGCAGCTGCCAAGTTGCAAGAGAGCATATATCCTTGTGATTGAGCTATAAAGTAAGAGCCTAGAAGAAACACAGCCAAGTTCCCTGTTATGGAAGGAAAACTCACTGTCAAAATTGGTAGGCAGGCCTAAATTCATGTACCCATGCGAGCTACTGCATTGGACCCTCTCAAGTTTCTTCTGAGATAGGTCAGTGTGGGTCCCAGAAGCTGATTACAATATGGGATTAATAAAGTAGTGATTGTGGGGTTGGGTAGACCTTGGAAAGCCCAGCACATCCTTACAGTTGGGAGTCTCTTCAGGGGGACCAGGAGGGGGGTGGAAAGTGGCTTGGATGTATCTGCTCAACCCTCTGACCACAATGTGGGGTAAATGTAATCAAACTGCCTAGTCTGGCCTTTTTTATTCCTGCTAAGAATACTTAATGAGAGAGAGAAAAGAAAATAACAGAGTTGAGACATTTAAACTGTCAATGTAGAAGGTGGAACTCACCTTGTAATATTCCTTTGCTTCTTTCTCCAAACCATGAAATAATAGAGGATATAAACATTCCACCACTTGCTGAGTCAGCTATGAATGACAGAAGATGTACAGGAGAGAGGGACAGCTGCTTTAATTCCTGAACCAGTTGCCACTGTCACAGAGCCACTGAGACAGAAGGCCCAGGACCAGTCCCAGCTCCAAGGTGTGCATGTACAACAATGGCAAACACAGAGAGAGGAGAAAAAGAGGACAAGCTCAAGTTAGAAAATCGTAATCCTTAGCTAAATCTCTGGCTTTTTCTTTTCCCCCACCCCTACATAAAACGATTTTTAAAAATAGAGAAAATAATCCTGCCACAGAGGCCCATGGCAGGTAAGAATGACTAACTTATCCATATCTGCCCTCTAAGCTTCAGAGAAGCCATCAGAAGTAAACTATTTAATAAATAAATACGAATCACAGTGCTGGCAAAACTAGACTAGCTCAGATGTCCCCAGTGTGAACAGTAACAAATAACAGATGGACATACTGACACTGGAAAAGACAACAATGATTTATGTTTATAGCACAGAGAGATTTTCCTTGCATATATCGTTGAGAAAATAATAGGCAAAAAACAATTAACAGCATTATGGTAATTATGTTGGTTTAAAATGTACAATACATACTTTTAAAATCTAGAAAGAAAAACAATGATGTTGTTAGTGATATTTACTTCCATGTGATGACTGTAGTGATATTTTAAATCCATAACATCTTTTAACAGTAAAAACAGGCTTCTTGTATAATTACAAAAACAAACCATGATCTACAAAGACATTTTCAAAAGACGTCATGTCCTCCCTCTACTCCATCTGAAGTCTTGCAAATATTATTCTGGATTGAAGCCATGAATTAAAAGCTAAAGATTCCTGATCAGGAAAGTGTTAAAATTAAAATTCTTGAAAAAGGAAAAAATTCAGCTCTTCTCTACAATGACAAGTGCTGTCTCATGGTGGGATAATTACAAGTTGTGGGGGGAAATTGGTACAATTATATTTAATTGGCTTCAAAGGTTATTGTCTATGTCATCCTTTACCCCTGAATAAAATTAGCATAGAGATGTAACCTGTGTGTGGATTTTTCTGTGTTCTTATTAGGAATTACTACAGCTATAGTAGATTAGATTATTGTTCCACTTATTATATGGCATATTATTTTCAGCAGTTTCTATAAAATAACAAAGAAAAATCTAAATGGTATTATTATGATAAAATGAAAACTATTAATAAGAGAGTTTAACACAGACTTAAGTATATTAAAAAGAACCACAGGATGTTAAATGTTGGAAAAATTGTATTGCAAGGCCAATGAATTTATCTACAGAATTATTCTTGCTGAATAATTAGTATAAAAATGCCAACTGTTCTTAAGTACCATGGATAGTGAAGAAAATAGAGAATGCATGACAGGAAGCAGATGGATCATCTAATTATTTTTCAATTACAGGTGACACATTGGGAACAAAAATCTGTGACTTATTCATCCATTCATTTTACAGCTGTGTTTCTTATGATAAGTAAATATATTATTTCATTAGGGCAGCATTTTTATAAGAACAAAAAATAAAGTAAAAGCATAACTATATACAATGTATGCCCCAAATGGAGACCCAGGAGCCCCAGGAGGGAAGAATGTTGACCCAACTGAGGGTAGCTGAGGGCAGGGCTGGTGTGGGTGGAGGTTCCAGGCATACCAGAGGCAGTGGTTGGCTTTAGACTGGGACTATTAATAGTTGTTAAGTTGTTTTTCCTCAGGTAGCTGAAGCCAGACTTAGTAATTTGTGTGTTTCTCAGCAACAAACATGTATGGCTAACTACCACCAGGTTGAGGATGTGTAATAAAGTTTATTGTGCCCCAGTTTATCTCTGTGCAACCCACAGGGCTACAGAGTTAAATGGAGAAAGATCTGAACCAATGTCTAGTGCTGTAGAGTTTGTTTGTTTGTTTTTTTTTTCATTAAATTTTTCATTGAAATAATTATAGATTCAAAGGTAGTGGTAAGAAATAATATAGATAATTTGCCTAGTTTTCCCAATGGGTGACTTGTGCAAAACCTAGTTTAATATCACAGCAGGATTTTAAAAAGAGAGAGAGAAGTGTAGACTAAATTACCTTTTCCTCTTTTCTCTTTTTTTAAGTACTATAGGTGCATAATACCTACAGATTTTCGTGTATTGGCAGAGGTAAAGATTAAGTTTCATTCTTTTGCACATGAATATCCAGTTTTCCCAGCATCATTTATTGAAGAGAGTGTCCTTTCTCCACTATATGTTCCTGGTACCTTTATTAAAGGTAAGTTCATTACAGATGTATGGATTTATTTCTGGGTTCTCTCTTCTGTCCCTTGGATCTGTGTGTCTGTTTTTATGCCAGTACCATGCTGTTTTGGTTACTACAGCTCTGTAGTATAATTTCAAGTCAAATAGTGTGATTCTTCAATTTTGTTCTTTTTTCTCAGGATAGATTTGGCTATCCTGGGTCTTTTGTGGTTCCATATAAATTTTAGGATTGTTTTTTCTATTTCTGTGAAGAATGTTAGTAGTATTTTGGTAGGGATTGCAATGAATCTGTAAATTGCTTTGAGTAGTGTGGACTTTTTAACAATATTGATTCTTCTGGTTTATAAGCATGGAATATCTTTCCATTTTGTGTGTGTGTGTCACTTCTTTGGTTGGATTTAATCATCAGCATTTTAATTTTTATTTTGTAGCTATTATAAATGAGATTATTTTCTGGTTTCTTTTCCAGATTATTTATTATTGGACTGTAGAAATGCTACTGATTTCTGTATGTTGGTTTTGTGTCCTTCAACTCTATTAAATTTTCTTGTCAGTTCTAAAAGTTTTTTTTATGGAGCCTTTAGGTTCCTCTGTGTACATGTATAAGAGCATGTCATCAGCCAGCACAGTGGCTCACATCTGTAATCTAGCATTCTGGCCAAGTAAGGATGACTGCCTGAGTTGAGGAGTTCAATACCAGTCAGAGCAAGAATGAGACCCTGTCTCTGCTACACTAGAAAAACTAGCCAGGCATTGTGGTAGGGACCTGTGGGAAGCTGAGGCAAGAAGATCTGTTGAGCCCAGGAGTTTGAGGTTGCTGTGAGCTAAGATGACATTACAGCACTCTGCCCAGGGTGACAGAGTGAGACTATGTCTCAAGAAAAAAAAAAAAAAAAAAAAAAAAAATTACATCAAGGATAACAAAGGACTTCCTCCTTCCAACTTGGATGCTGTTTATTTCATCCTCTTATCTATATGCTCTAGCTAGAACTTCCGGTACTTGTGTTGAATAACAGTGGTGAATGGGGGTATCCTTGTCTTGTTTCACATCTTAGAGAAAAGGTCTTCAGTTTTCCTGCATTCAGTATGATACTACCTATGGGTCTGTCACATATGGCATTTATTGTGTTGAGATAAGTTCCTTCTATGCCCAGATTTTTGAGAGTTTTTATCATGAAGGGATGTTGAGTTTTATTGAATGATTTTTCAGCATCAATTGAAATAATCATGTTTTTGGTCACTTATTCTTTTGATATGGTGTATCACATTAATTTATTTGCTTATGTTGAACCATCCTTGCATCCTTGGAATGAATCCAACTTAATCGTGATGAATAATCTTTTGAATGTATTGTTAAATTCAGATTGCTAGTTGTTTTTTTTTTGTTTGTTTTGTTTTTTTTATTAAATCATATCTGTGTACATTGGGTTGCTAGCATTTTGTTGAGGATTTTTGCATCTACATTCATCAGAGATATTGACCCATAGTTTTCTTTTCTGGTTGTGTCTTTGGTTTTGGTATCAGTGCGATACAGGCCTTATAGAATAAGTTTATGAGTTTTCCCTTCTTCTAAAATTTTTGAATAGTTTAAGTAGGATTGGTATTAATTCTTCATTAAATACTTGGTACAATTTGGCCATGAAGCCATTGGGTTCTGGACTTTTCTTTGATGGGAGACTTTTCTTTTATTATTATTATTATTATTATTAAGTCATAGCTGTATATATTAATGCAATCATGGGGCACCATACACACCATTTGACATATTTTTATCACACTGGTTAACATAGCCTTCCTGGCATTCTCTTAGTTACTGTGTTAAAACATTTATATTCTACATTTACTAAGTTTCACATGTACCTTTGTAAGATGCACCATAGGTGTGATCCTACCAATCACCCTCCCTCCGATGGGAGACTTTTTATGACTGCTTCTATCTCATTACTCATTATTGGGTTTTTTAGGTTTTGGATCTCTTCCTATTTCAGTACTTGTAGGTTGTATGTGTCTATGAATTTATCCATTTCTTCCACATTTTTTAATTTATTGGCATATAGTTGCTCATAGTAGTCAGTAATGATCCTTTGGACTTCAGCAGTATCAGTTGGAAAGCCTTACCTTTCATCTCTGATTTTATTTATTTGGGGCTTCTCTCTTTTTTTCTTAGTCTGGCTAACGGTGTATAAATTTTGTTTTATCTTAAAAAAAAAAACATCTTTTCATTTCATTGAAGTTTTGTATCTTTTTTTTTTTTAGTTGCAATGTCACTTAATTCTGCTCTGATCCTTTTTTCTACTAATTTTGGACTTGGTTTGCTCTTCTTTTTTCTAGTTGAGATGCATCATTAAGTTGTTTTATTTTTGTAGCTTCTCTACTCTTTTGATGTAGGCATTTATTGCTATAAACTGTCCCCTTTCTATTGCTTTGTCTGTATCCTATAGGTTTTGACGTGTTGTGTTTTCATTTTCATTTATTTTGAAAGGTTATTTTAATTCCCCTGTTAATCTCTTCATGGACCCATTCGTCATTCAGGAGCATGTTGTTAATTTCTATGTGTTTGTGTAGGGACATTGTCTTCTTGTTATTAATTTCTAATTTTATTCTATTGTGGTCAGAAAAAATACTTGATATGATTTCAGTTTTTTTGAATTTTTTAAGCCTATGTTTGTGTATATGGCCTAACTTACGGTCTTTCCTTGAGAATGACCCAGGAGCTAAGGAGACCAACCAGGTCTAACAAAAGAATACTGTCATCAATCTTTTTCAGATTTCCCCAGGTTTACTTACATATATATGTACGTGTGTGAGAGAGAGAATCTTAAAAGCTTCTTTCATTGAATTATGATAAAAGTTGTCTTTATAATCAAGTAAATAGGTCAACTGTTATATAGTCTCATAAGTTTCCCCTGCTAAAGTGGGGCAGTGGAGGGGGAAGGGGAGCAGATTGTGTTAATTCATCAAGTAGCATGTATTTGTTGACTGCCAGCTATTTTCTTAGCTAAAATCTGTAAGTACCCCATGTTGACCAAGAGTCATAGGGAGGGCTAAACTTCCTGCTTTCTAAAAAGCATCTCTATGTCCCATGTGCTGGCTCTACCCACTCCCTACTGCCCTTGGAAATTGCTTCCTTCACTGTTTCTTTTATAGTTTCCTATTTTTAAAAGCTCGGTCTTTGAACAATTCAGAGTAAACTGAATTTTATGTAATGTTAAGAGTTTAGATTTAGGCCAGAGCCAGAACTAGGTTCCCAAATCTCAGGTCATTAGCTGCCTGGCCTTGGAAAATGTAAACTATTCAGGAATCAACTTTTGTATCTGAAACATAGGATGCATAACAGTCTCTATCTCATAAGATTGTGATAGTGAATTAAATACCTCCTATAAAGCCCTTACCGAAGAGTTTGCTTGCCACATGACATGTACTAAATTATCTTCATATTATATTAATATATGGTTATGTGATTTTATAGTTGTATTACATATTGTTATGATCTTTAATAAATACATAAAATTTTTATTTTGAGGAATAAGCAGCAAATTCTTTTGTGGAGAGAAGAAACTTTATGTCACCTGAATAAACCATTTTCTCTAGCTTATATTTGAGGGCAGGGTTTCTTAGAGTGCACTCTTTGCACTTGTAATTCATGTGTGGGAAAAAGACCAACATGCCCATAGTGCTCATTTCTCCAGTGAGGCATGAATTCAACTTCCTTGGTTTCCTCCAGAGCATGATGCAGGGGCTGTATAGACGCTAGCAACTGTTTCATGGGGACTCAGGCTTCTGTGGGATAGCTTTGGTAGGACTGGGCAATAGATAAATTTAATTACTGTACTTTCTACTCCAGGCATAATGACTTGTCAAGGATTTGGGGGGTCATTTTCAGGAATAAGAGTCAATAGTGGGGATGTGGTTTGAATGCTACAGTAGTAGAATTTGAGACCTATTCTGTGATTTCTAAGAACAAATGGTAGTCTGCTATAGGTGATGAGTCTCTTGCACCAACATCCTCAAATCCAGGATTCTTGGCTGGGACACTGTGATTTGCAGTTACCAAGTTTTCATCTCAGAAGGCTGTATATGGACCACTTGGGGAAAGTCCAGAAAGAAAAGGATGCCATTTACAAGCAATAGAAGGAAAGCAAATGGCAGTGACCACAGATAACAAATCAAGAATAGGAAATCTTCAATGAATCCCGAACCAAAAAAAAAAAAAAAAAAAAAAAACTAGGAAATCTGAGTCTGTCCTATTCTTTTTCGATATGTTTCAAAACGGAAAGCAAGAAAGAAGGTTAGTGTAAAGAAATGATAGGCTTTGGGATACTGGACTAATATTTACTTTGCTTGTACAGGAGTTTGAGGGTATGTTGCTGCATGGGAAGGGCAAGGCTACACAAAAGGAATGTCCATAAACAATGCTTTAGCAAAATCAGGGGCTTAACTTTGCACAGTTCCTTTTCTGTGTGAATTATCTTTGTGAAAGCCACCACTTAGTACACTTTCTGTGTACTAAGGATGGCAGTGAGCCCTTTCAGTGCCTGTAAGAAGGGTGACATTGGCCTCAATGGACAACCAAGCAAGGAGCATTCAGCCACATATCACGTAAGTTACTGGCTGGATCTTGACACAAAACCCTGGTGAGATATGTGAGAACTCAAATCTTTCAAATCACTCAATGATTCCAGTCCTTGAAAGTGATTTATTGCTTATTTGTGTCTATTTCAGGAAAACTCTTTATTATTCTTCCCCATGCCAGTTTTCACTTAATTCTATCAGGTCTCGGTGTCTGAAGAAAAGTGGTCAGTTAAAGCACCATGTGGCCACAAGTAGGCACCCATGGCTCTCTGAATGGGAGGGCCGTGTTGCCATTGATTTGTGTAATTCTGAAGCTGTGATTCATCTGCAACTGAGATCAGGTCCTGCTGACATGTGGCGGGCAATGGCACTAGGAACATGCCGTGCTTCCGCTGTAGTGAGTCTTTCCTTTGACCAGGAGGAAGGCAAGGGGGGAAATCCAGTGTGGAATTATCTCAGGGGTGACAAGGTAGCTCCTGACACCCTCTATGAAGCAGTGCTGATGTGAAAACACAGGGAACATGGCATTGTCCTAACAATAGGCCTCAGGACTCCATTTAGGAAGGGAAATAGGTACATAGAAAACCAAATTTGGGTATAAAGGGTGGAGCCCAAGAACCTGGGAATTAGGTGACAACAAGCACTTTTGAGGGAGAAGATTAACAGGAGAAGAAATGGGAGTGATTAGAGAAGAAAAATGAATTGGGGGCTGGATCCTGAGTGATGAGGTTGTCAGAAACTTCTCAGGAGAGGAGAAATAGGTCTCTCTGTTGGATCTGTGGCATGTGAGGTGAAACTACTACATAAAGTCATGCATGATTGTGTAAGTTGCAGGTAAGTGTAGGACGATGATGGGAAATCTATGAAGGGACTGGACTTCAAGTCTGAGTCCATATGAAGAGTAGCAGGCAACCTAGGTGAGGAATCTGGAGCCCAGGAGGCAGAGGGGGCCACAGAGCAGCAGCTTCCTAGGTATTCTCAGAAATATTGAGGAAGGCTTTGAACTCCCAAAACCCAAAGAATGTTAGGTATGTAGGAGAGGCAACATGTTCAAAGTCATCTGCCTGGACCTTAGTTACATTTCTTTTTCTCCCATACCCTCAGTTAGATGCTTGGGGACCTAGACATCATCTGTTTACAAGTATTACCTTTCTGGAAAGAAATTAGGGTAAGGGGGCAGAGACAAGATGGCTGACTGAAACCAGCTTTCCACAGAGGCTCCCATCCAGAAGGAGAGTTAAAGGACAAAAATTGAGCAAGTAACCTGGTGGATTTGAGCTGCACCAAGAGAGAAGGCTGAAGAACGCACATCAACCACACTGAGGCAAGCTGCAACCACAAGGAAACAAACAAAAGGTACAAAATCCATCACCAAGCAAACAGGAGTCCCCTCACCCGACTCGGAGTGCCCCACAAACAAATGGGCAGAGTTCAAAGGTCCTCCCACTACACTACACAAGAGAGACCCTCTAAAAACTGAACCTGCCTCCCCTACTTGGGAGCCTTGGCGTTCTCCTGCCAGGCATAAAACTGTATAAAATTGTATATATTCTCTACGTGCAACTCTGAGCTCCCAGCACTCCCCTCCACTCTCACTCTGAGGTCTGGAGGCCTGTCCCCCAGGAGTTCAGATTCTTGGGTGATTTCTCAAGGGGTGTGGACAGCGCCTAAACTGCAGCTGGTCAGCACTGACTCTGGGGCACGGGAGCAAGGAGAGGACGATGGGCTGAGAGGGAACCATACCTAGCCTCAGCAGTTCCCTGAGGCACATCTTTTAACAGCAATACAGCCAGGCATAAAACCGTATAAAATTGTATATATTCTCCACCTGCAACCCTGAGCTCCCAGCACTACCCTCCATTCTCACTCTGAGGTCTGGGGGCCTGTCCCCCAGGAGTCCAGACTCTTGGGTAATTTCTCAAGGGGTGTGGACAGTGCCTAAGCTGCAGCTGGTCAGCACTGACTCTGGGGCCTGGGAGTGAGGAGAGGACAGTCAGTCGGCTGAGAGGGAACCATACCACAGCAGTGTTCCCAGTGGCACAATCCAGCAGCCGTCTTTTAGTAGCAATACGGTTCACACCCAGATATTCTGAAGCCACATCCCCTTTCTCCCTGGGCAACCAGAGGAGGCCAGCAACCACCCATGAGTAAAAGATTTGCCTTACCGACTCACAGACCCGGAAAGCTCCCAGGGTGGGGCTGACCCAGAGGACCACTTTACTGAGCCTAAGATGCACCTGGTCCTCAGGTGATCATCAGCCAACTGCACGGCTATCAGTGCAGATCCTAACAAAGACAATCCAGCAACACATCAAACAAATTATACATCACGACCAAGTTGGTTTTATCCCAGGGTCTCAAGGCTGGTTCAATATCCATAAATCTATAAGTATAATTCAGCACATAAACAAATTAAAAAATTTGTAGAATTCAGAAATGACAAAGATGAAATAACAACAGACTCCTCAGAAATTAAAAAAATTCTTAATGAATATTACAAGAAACTTTATATTCAGAAATATGAAAATCTGAAGGAAATTGACCAATACTTAGAAGCACGTCACCTTCCAAGACTTAGCCAGAATCAAGTGAAAATGTTGAACAGGTCCATATCAAGTTCGAAAATAGCATCAACCATACAAAACCTCCCTAAAAAGAAAAGCCCGGGACCAGATGCTTTCACGTCAGAATTCTACAAACCTTTAAAGAGAAATTAGTACTTATATTATTCAACCTGTTCCAAAAGGTAGAAAAAGAAGGAAGACTACCCAACTCATTCTATGAAGCAAACATCACCCTGATCCCCAAACCAGGAAAAACCCAACAAGAAAAGAAAATTATAGATCAATATCACTAATGAATATAGATGCAAAAATATTCAACAAGATCCTAAAAACAAAGACCTTATGATTTTCTCAATCGATACAGAAAAAGCTTTTGATAATATCCAACATTCCTTCATAATCAGAACACTTAAGAAAATTGGTATAGAAGGGACATTTCTTAAACTCATAGAGGCCATCTACAGCAAACCCACAGCCAATATTGTATTGAATGGAGTTAAATTGAAATCATTTCCACTCAGATCAGGAACCAGACAAGGCTGCCCTTGGTAGCCTTTATATATACCAATAATAGTCAAGTTGAAAAAACAGTTAAGGACTTTATCCCATTCACAGTCAAAGAAGTCAAGTCACATCTTGCCAAAGAAGATGAAATATTTGGGAGTTTATCTAACAAGGGACTTGAAAGATCTCTATAAAGAGAACTATGAAACTCTAAGAAAAAAAATAGCTGAAAATGGTAAAAAATAGAAAAACATACCATTCTCATGGCTGGGAAGAATCAACATTGTTAAAATCTCCATACTACCCAAAGCAATATATACCGTATATACTTGAGTATATATACGGTAATTTTAATGCAATCCCTCTTAAAGCTCCACTGTAATACTTTAAAGATCTTGAAAAAACAATACTTTGTTTTATATGGAATTAGAAAAAAACTCGAATAGCCAACACATTACTCAAAATAAAAACAAAGCAGGAGGAATCACGCTACCAGACCTCAGACTATACTACAAATCAATAGTGATCAAAACAGCATGGTACTGGCACAAAAACAGAGAAGTAGATGTCTGGAACAGAATATAGAACCGAGAGATGAATCCAGCTACTTACTATTATTTGATCTTTGACAAGCCAATTAAAAACATTCAGTGGGGAAAAGATTCTATTTAACAAATAGTGCTGGGTGAACTGGCTGGCAACCTGCAGAAGACTGAAACTGGACCCACACCTTTCACCATTAACTAAGATAGACTCTCACTGGATTAAAGACTTAAACTTAAGACATGAAACTATAAAAATATTAGAAGAGAGTGTAAGGAAAACCCTTGAAGAAATCGGTCTGGGCGAGTATTTTATGAGGAGGACCCCCTGGGCAATTGAAGCACCTTCAAAAATACACTATTGGGACCTGATCAAACTATAAAGCTTCTGCACAGCTAAGAACACAGTAAGTAAAGCAAGCAGACAGCCCTCAGAATGGGAGAAGATATTTGCAGATTATGTCTCCAACAAAGGTTTAATAACCAGAATTCACAGAGAACTCAAACGTATAAGCAAGAAAAGAACAAGTGATCCCATCGCAGGCTGGGCAAGGGATTTGAAGAGAAACTTCTCTGAAGAAGACAGGTGCACGGCCTACAGACATATGAAAAAATGCTCATCATCTTTAATCATCAGAGAAATTCAAATCAAAACTACTTTGAGATATCATCTAACTCCAGTAAGATTAGCCCATATCACAAAATCCCAAGACCAGAGATGTTGGCATGGATGTGGAGAAAAGGGCACAATTCTACCCTGCTGGTGGGAATGAAAATTAATACATTCCTTTTGGAGAGATGTATGGAGAACACTTAGAGATCTAAAAATAGACCTGCCATTCAATCCTATAATTTCTCTACTAGGCATATACCCAGAAGACCAAAAATCACATTATAACAAAGATATTTGTACCAGAATGTTTATTGCAGCCCTATTCATAATTGCTAAATCATGGAAAAAGCCCAAGTGCCCATTGATCCACAATTGGATTAATAAATAGTGGTATATGTACACCATGGAATATTATGCAGCCTTAAAGAAAGATGGAGACTTTACCTCTTTCATGTTTACATGGATGGAACTGGAACATATTCTTCAAGAATGGAAGAAAAAGTATCCAATGTACTCAGCCCTACTATGAAACTAATTTATGGCTTTCACATGAAAGTTATAAACCAGTTACAACCTAAGAATAGGGGGAGGGGGAAAGGGAGGGGAGAGTGGGGGGAGGTGGGTAGAGGGAGGGGGATTGGTGGGATTACACCTGTGGTGCATCTTACAAGGGAATATGTGAAACTTAGTTAATGTGGAATGTAAATGTCTTAGCACAATAACTATGAAAATGCCAGGAAGGCTATGTTAGCCAGTGTGATGAAAATGTGTCAAATGATCTATGAAACTAGTGTATGGTTACATTAATGTACACAGCTATGATTTAATAAAAAAAAAAAAAAAATTGTTACAAAAAGAAAGAAAGAAAGAAAGAAATGAGGAATTCTGGGAAAGAAGAGCTGGCTTGCTGACAAGGGCCACCTGGGAAAGTTAGTCACACCAATCTCCTCGGGATGTGTCATGCACAGAGGATGTTTTTGTCTCTTGCTGTAGAGAGAACAGCTGCTTGCTCCGGGATTCTCAGTAGTATAGCCTGTACACACTCAGGGCATTCAATCCCTAAGAAACTCACATATCTTGAGTTTAGAGTTTAACTTTTTGGTGAAGTTGCTTTAGGCCAATTTTGTTGAATTCACACAAGAAGAGAAGTACACAGATCTATGATATATGTTCCTGTTTCCAAGAAGTGCTTTAGTATACAGTTTCTCTTCACTACATTGCTTTCTTTTTAAAGTGCTTATTTATTCAAGTCTCTGGGCAGGTGATTGCTAAGGCCAAGGCCTCTGCAGGGAGGAACATTACTGTGAATAGAAGAAAAAATCCAAGGGGTTTAGGATATGCTTGTTAGTTATACAGATTTGGAGTTTAAAATGAAAGATTGCAATGTCATGGCAATAAACTAGCAATAGAAAAGCACCTTCATGTCTGTAATTGGAAAGGGGGGTAGCTAGAAGGATTTAGACCTGAGGATCACTCTATTGCTGCAGAAGGAAACTAAGAGAAGTCCACCTTTTTATTAAAATCACCATGGGACTTGATCCTGGTCCCTAATTTATTTTCATTGTATTTGGTGGTAGGGAAACTCACTATCAACACTGACAGCTCTCAAGGCAGCTGTGTTGCCTAAAAACAAACGCCTGGCTAAATCACTCAGCAAATCCATCCCTCTTCAGAACCAGTGAGAGTACTCCCGAGAGAGACAGGGAGAGCAGAATCTCTGTATCGCACCCTGTCAAGTCAACATCATTAAGAGTCAGAAACTGTCATTAAGTGAAAGTGCAGGGGAGCTCTCTGGAGAGAGAGTGCAGGGCTTGGTAACCAGCGGGCAGCCATTGTTCCATTTCAGTCTCCATTTCTCCAGCCCCCACCTGTCTCATCTCCACATCCTCACCTGCTTTTCTCAACTATATGCCAGTTGCTTTAATGATACAGATCACTTGTAATTTTCTGAAAGGAACCTTGTTTTTACTTTACACTTCCAGCATTATTTCTAACCCCATCCTTGTACATAAATTGGTCAAGACACCTTCTGAGACTGGAAAGCAGGTGCTCTGTGAATTTTGATTGCACTGCAGTGCCTGGTAACTCCACCACAAACAGAGACTGCCACCTTTCCATCGCTGCAATCCCATCTGTTCTTCCAGGAACACCTGTTCCATGCAGACTCCCCTGAATCCCTTACCTTACAGAGAGATAGGGAACTTTTTATTTCTTAGAGTACAAATAATAGTACCTTTATTTAGACACATCTTAAATTGCCATGTATTGCGGTCATCATTTTATGTGTATATATAATTTGTCCCATCAGGTCATATATTTGTCTTACCTTCTTAATTAAATTATAACCTCTATAAGCATGTAAGACTAGGCCAGGTATGGTGGGCTCATGCCTATAAGTCCAGCACATTGGAAGGCTGAAGCAAAAGGATTGCTTGATCCCAGGAGTTCAAGTCCAGCCTGGGCAACATAGCAAGACCCTTTCTCTACAAAACTTTTTTTTTTTTTAATTTAGCTGGATGTTGTGGTTCACACCTATAGTCTCTGCCACTTGGGAGACTAAGGCAGAAGGATTGCCTAAGTCCATGAATTTAAGGTTGTAGTGAGCAATGATTGAGCCCCTGCACTCTATCCATCCTGAGCAAGAGAGTGAGATTAGTCTCTGAAAAAAAAAAAAGAGAGAGAGAGAGAAGAGAGAAGAAAGAAAGAAAAGGAAAAAAAGGAAAAGGAAAGAGACCATTGTCTTAAAAACCACTAGCATCTGCATAATATTATACAGTTCCAAAGCCACATGTTATTGGCCTCCATAACCTGAAAAATTCTATCAGCAAATGTGTTATCTTCACCCACTCTAATGAAAAGTTCAAAAAAGCCAATTGGAAAAGAAAAGTAAAAGCAGATTAAATCATAATGTTTCTGAGGAGATGCTCAGATCTATGCTTATAAAACTGTCCATGCTTCCAACATGAAAGAACATTCAATCTGTTTCACTTCAAATGCTCTTGTTAACTTTAATTTTGCTCCTAGAGAAAGAAAGACCCTTGGGGACTTGGGAAGTTGGCTTATGTAATATCCAATTTTTCAGGCTCCATGAAAAAAAGTCACTGAATTGATTCAGGGCAGAATCTTACTTTTACAGGACAGAGATAGGAAATATCAGCAAATAAGTTTACATATGTTAATTCATTAGAGTTCAGCAGGCTCTCTTTAGAAAAAAAATCTCTGTATCTAAATCTTGGTAATTTTTCTCTATGAGTTCTTTGCAAAAAGTCATCATGTTTTATAAATGTTTAGAATATCACAATGCTTGGGGATAAAGGTTTTGCCCTTACCTGTCCATTAGAATGACTTTAAAATCTTGCTTTGAAGTAGCATTCAATTGTTTCCACATTGGAAACTTTTTGTTTGGGGTGCAGGATAAAGATGCCACTCACCTGCACCTGAATTTGTTCTGATCTGAGACGTTAAGAATATCCTCCCTAGAAAGAAGCAAATACCATAATTTACCATAGTTAACCAGGCAAATGATGGATTTCAGCTCAGATATAACATTAACAACCTGTCCGCTAGTGAAAAAAAGCTCTAGATTGTTCATTTGGTGCCAAACAAAGGGAAGATGCATTTAATAATTTTACTCCTACCACTTTCTGGAATTTTTTCTGAAAGGGCACAGCTTTCTCCTACATTTTGGTAGAAACCACTTTAAATTCTAGGAGAGTTTAACTCTTGGTGGAAAGAGAAGGACACACTGCACTGTGGAGCAGGGATGAAGGGAGACAGATCCCCCTGTCATATTTGTAATTACAGAAGCAAAGAACAAGGGAAGTTTCAGTTGTGATTATTTCATCCCAGTCCTTGCAGGGACTCAGTGTATCCTGCCCACTCCACATACCCAGTAACCATAATACCCTCCACCCAGATAACCTGAATGATTACCATACTTGCCCAATTGCCTACCAAATTCCATACATCTGAATTGAACAGACATTCAAGAGAAAAAATAGTGATCATCATATGCTCTTGAGCACTTACTAATATTGGCAATTTTAGCAAATATTTTCCATGAATTATTTAATTTTCTGAAGTATAATGTGGTGTATTACCAAAACTCCCTCCTTTAGGACTTAGTCCCCTAGCTGCTGGGAGTGTCAGTGACTGATGGATCTCCAGGAATTTATCTTGGACAAACTGAGCTGTTTCACCAAGGTCAAGTCCCTTCCCCAGGAACAGCCCTCATCCAGTGACTGCTTGATGCAGAGTGCAAAAGTCCTGCCCTGTTGCCCTCAACAGAAACAACTCTGAAATGACTTCTTAGTTTCTGAGATCCTTACAGGACGAGCTAAGTATTATATTTGCCTTGCAGTTCAACTTCTTCCTCTGCTCTATTCTGCATTCTTCACCTCTTCCAGTTGCTGTTCCTAAAAATATTCCCAGCCAAAAATGGAGTACATGATCTAGTAAAGAATATTTTCTAATTGTTAATATTTCTATGTACGTATATCTATATAATGGCTACCAACCATTAAAAATGGGAACTACGTATAGTTTTACCAACAATATTACTTCACAATAATGGCTTTTACTAAACCATTATTAAAAAGAATAAAGTCACTCAATGGGGCATGTCTAGGAACCTCTAGGACATCGAGTCACCTTCTCTACAAAGCACAACACCTAGAAGGGAGAGACCAGTCCATGGAGTCAAAGGCATCCTCTTCATGTGAAATGCATGGCTCTCTGCCTCAAAGGCAGAAGCACTCTTCCTTCTCCCCCATCCTTCCATACTTAATTAATACTTCATTTGTGAACAGTATCATTAGTTTGAATCAACACTTCTGTGGCTGTGAGAGAGATTTCCAAGACAGGGACTTATTTCCCATTTATCTCTTCCCATTCTTATTCACTCCACGTTGGTTATAAATTTTGATTTTTTTAAAATAACTTTCATCGAATCTAAGCCCAAACCCAGCAAAAGAAAAGGAATATCCAAAATTAAATTAGAGATAAAAAAATTAAAAGCAAAAGAATCATTCAGAAAATTAATGAAAAAACAAGTTGGTTTTTGTAAAGATAAACAAAATTCATAATTTGCATTTTGATGTTTAAAATTAAGTTTATGAAAACTACTAATTATACTGCTATTAAAAATGAAAATTTACTCAATACATATGATATCTAAGTACTCTACATATTTTTATTTTGATCTTATCAAATTCAACTTTATGCAACTGAAAATATTTCCTTTTATAAGTCTGACAACTAAGATTGATATCTTATGTCTATGTCTTTCAAGTCTATGTTATAAATGGGAGTAGAATTATGGATAGGCCTTATTTTTCCCATGAGACTTAGAGTCCACATTTTCCACTTGGTAAAGGGACCAATTAGTTCAGCCAAAATTGCAAATCCAGTCATCTTTCCTAGAGACACAAATTTGGGGTTATGAAAGTTATTTTGATTTGTAATTGATTTTAACTTCACAGAATTTTTTTCTCTTTCTTTCATTTTTTTAACATGAATGTAAAATAACAGGTCTTTAGAGAGAACATTGAGAAAAAGAAAGAAAATTATAGACCAATATCACTAATGAATATAGATGCTAAAATACGCAACAAAATCATAACAAACAGAATCCAACAACACATCAAAAAAATTATACACCATGACCAAGTCGGATTTATCCCAGGCTCTCAAGGCTGGTTCAATATACATAAATCTATAAATGTAATTCAAAACATTTAAACAAACTTAAAAATAAGGATCATATGATTCTTTCAATTGATGCAGAAAAAGCTTTTAATAATATCCAGCATCCCTTCATGATCAGAACACTTAAGAAAATTGGTATAGAAGGGACATTTCTGAAACTAATAGAGGCCATCTACAACAAACCCACAGCCAATATCGTATTGGATGGAGTTAAATTGAGATCATTTTTACTCAGATCAGGAACCAGACAAGGTTGCCCATTGTCTCCACTACTCTTTAACATTGTAATGGAAGTTTTAGTCACTGCAATTAGGGAAGAAAAAGTGATCAAGGGTATCCATATAGGGTCAGAAGAGATCAAACTTTCGCTCTTCGCAGATGATATGATTGTATATCTGGAAAACACTAGAAATTCTGCTACAAAACTCTTAGAAGTGATCAAGGAATACAACAGCGTCTCAGGTTACAAAATCAACATTCATAAATCGGTAGCCTTTATGTATACCAACAATAGACAAGCCAAAAAAACAGTCAAGGACTCTATTCCTTTCACAGTAGTGCCAAAGAAGATGAAATATTTGGGAGT
>CAUYPK010162111.1:0-44640 GCA_963574355.1 Loris lydekkerianus
ACTACGCGCTCGGAGATCGCTCCTCAGAGGTCCCTTCCTTGGCAGCATAACAAAATCCAAACTTGGCAAAGAGCCACAGTATACAAAATAATGATAAGAGGCAAAGAGCCGAAATTCATTTTGGCCAGGAGCCGCATGCGGCTCTAGCCGCGTGTTCGCCACCCCTGAAATAGCAATAACACGAAATATTTACTCAGTGTCAGAAAGTGTTCCAGGCACTATGAAAAATATTAAAAACTTCAAAACTTATAAGAACCTAGGAGATAAGTGTAATGAATATCCCCATTTTATACATTAGAAACCTGAGTCATACATAGGTTATATAACTTTTCCAAAATCCCAAAGGTAATGGATAGGTGAGTCCCTGATTATACTCATGTAGACAGGTTTCCAGGTTAAGACGAAAGCACCAAAATAGTAAAATCCTTATTCCACTGGGCTAAGAATCATTCCGGATTCCTAGAATCAAAGTGTGTTTATATAAGTTATATGTACATTTACGTTTTATTGTTACTTTTATTATTTTATAGTTATTATATTATTAGTACCTAATACATACAAATTAGTATAACAAATCAAATTTAAACCTGCAGCATCAGTACTGGAGATCCCAAGAAACCATATAAGCCCATATGACACAATGATGTAAGAAAACCCCACCATTCTTAGCAGTTCGAAGATGCATAGACAACTGATCAGTTTTTGAAGAATGAGAAGGAAAAAGGTTGGGAAAGTAAAGCAAGGACAATGCGCATGATTGGAAGATTGGAGATTGATTTATAACGCCTTCCAAAAGGAGACACTGATTGGACGGGATGTTCTTTTATAGTTCAGATCTGGTGGTAGCTTGTTTTTAAAAACGAT
Organism: Loris lydekkerianus; assembly: GCA_963574355.1. Taxonomy (NCBI): domain Eukaryota; kingdom Metazoa; phylum Chordata; class Mammalia; order Primates; family Lorisidae; genus Loris; species Loris lydekkerianus. The sequence goes on from CAUYPK010162111.1 coordinate 865, forward strand.
TCTTTAAAGAAAAAAAGCCATTATAATCTAATTGATGGGAAAATGAGTTGTCAGACCTTTCAAATGGAAAATTATTAATCAAAATAATTTTTTTCTATTTAACACAGCAGAATGTTTCTGCAATATATTTTTATGTCCAGCTAAAAATAAAATCAGGATGGAGACTGCAGTTGTTTTTTTCAGTGTATAATCTGTCTTTAGATTCCAAAGTACTGTAGCTTTATTTCTGCCATCTGGTGGTTGAAAATATTGGTGTTCTTGGAGTCTGTCAAGCCATATTTATTCTACACACACACACATACATATGTGTGTATGTAGCATAATTACATACATACTATCTCATATATAGTGATATAGATTACCTCCCTAGGTATAATTTGCCATACCTGAAACTGGCATGCATTTCAGTATATTTTACATGGAAAAATGGAATATATTTTTCTTCTCTGAATTCTTCAATCAAAATGTATGAAGATTTACTTATTAAATTATTCATGCACAAATACATATATTTTATTTTGTCAAATTCTATAATTAATATTTTTTAGGAATGCAGCTTTTAAAAATTATTTCAATATGCTTTAAATATATTTTCCTCCACATTTTTAAAGTTAGTGCATTTCCAGAATACCAAGGAATTTTTAGGTAGCTTTAGGATAAATTATTAATTTTGATTAATGTCTTTTCAAGAATGAGCATGTAAAATTGAACACGAAATTTCAAAGCAAAGTGCGATTATTTAATTACACTTTGCATAATTAGAAAAGTGTGCAATGCAGCAGGAGCACCTGTGGCAGGGGAATGGGGAATTATAGAAGAGAGACATTTAAGTCATTAGGGTGGAAATGAGATACCTCAGGTTATGTTGTCAAACAAAAGATCTCTTCTTCCTAGCCTTAGGGTCAAGCCTGATTGTTTAACTCCTTGAAGACCCTGACACTGGGCCCATGACTGATCATCAAATATTCTTCTCTTACTCATTAAGAACCTTTAACGACTGTCCTACACTATCAGAGAGGACTTGTCAACACCGTGCAAAGTTCTTCCTCTTAGAATGGTGTTTGTCCTGGGTGGCTTCTTTCTTTGTTTAAGCCTTTGCAGCTGTATGTACAGGAGAAGTGGTTCAGCCTAAACAAGGACATTTTCAATATTGACTGAAGTTTTATTTGCTGTTTCCTTTGAAGCTTCTAGGCCTTTTCTATTTTGGCAGGGAAAGGATATGGAATTTTGAAGTAAGCTATATGGATTCTTCCCCTTAATTGACTTCATTGAATGATTTGTTGTCTCAGTAGACTCATCTGAAAAAATGGGAATGATGATAACACATCCCCTACCTGCATCAGAAATTTTTTGATAATCAATAAGAATCCTGCCTATTAAAGATTTTTAAAATTAGATTGCTAAACAATGTACAATTGTCCACATTTGTCTTATTCCACTTGCCTTTCTCTATCATTGGTTCCAGCCAGTTCAAAAAAGAGGAAAGAATAATATTTAATAGAGAACAAGAATATTATTTGATAGAGAAAAATTTTCCATTAATGGTTAGCTAATATGGGTTAAATGCATGGGAGCTACAGAATGTGATTTAAGAATAACAACGATGCCTTCTCTAGATAGCTACCCCCACGTACAACTGCCAAACTCAATTTGAAATTTTATGATTAAAGATGTTTTCTTGTAAGTTCTTCATGACATTCCTCTTCAAACATTCCTTGCTACAGAGAAAAGACTTTGTAAGGGTCCAGCACTAATAGTTACCAAAAGCATCTTGACAACTGGGTCAGAGGCCAACCAATGTGTGTGGGTAGGAAAAGAATCTTCTTCACTTCACTTTCACATTTTTAATGGATTCTCCTAAGACGAAGTCTTATTTGTAGGATACTTGTTTTCCAGGAAATTACACGGGCTCAATAAAATGTAATTAAAATAAGAATTCATCGGAAATATAGATATGCAGTTTTGTTTTCCTTTAGTATTTTCTACACTTTCTTTGAGTTTAAATTTGTTTTTGTTTTTGTTTTTTTAATATTTTTGAATCTGTACTGTGTGCAGTTATCACTGTGGTAACCTTAGAAATAAAAATATCCTTAGTGCATACTATATATCTAAACCTTTCTGTGAATAACCTTGATGTGTTGATGATAGCACAGAAAATTTGCCATTCTCATTTAAGAAATCTGGGTGATGATTTTTGTACTTCTAAAATTATTCCCCACCAAATATATTTTGTTCACCATCATAAAAATGATGTTTAGGATGGTGACAGGTTGTGATCACAATATTCTCAGTGCCAAGAAAGAAGTTTTAAAAATATCATTCTTGCAAGATTGCCAATCATCTATATTCCTTTCCCAATATATTTTGGAGAACTAGGTCTATGAAATATATAAGATAAAAAGGAAACAACTGCATCTCAAATGATATTCTCTATGTAGTAAAATCTTTTTAGAATTTGAAATTAGAAGGCCACAGAAATTACAAATATGGTCCTTCATTGAACATTGTTAGAATATGCATTCATTTACGGCTAAAACTGTGCTAGATGCAAGACGTGCGTGTACAAGGATGAGCTAAATGGTAAGTACAAAGATGCTAACTTGCTAAATGCGCGTATAATATGTGTAAATATTCAACATGAATTCTGCCATTAAGGAGCTCCTATCTTTTAAGAGAATACATGAGAGATAGTTTCCTATGAAGCATAATGATAAGAGTGATATGACAGATATATAAAGGGGGATGTACAATTAGAAAGCATGACAAATTTTTCTTGAGAATAAAAATGAAGGAGGCTGCACAGAATAGGAAAAAAAATAAAAAGCTGAGACTTGAACAATAAATGGAATAGATATTTTATTACCAGATAGATATGGTGGGTAGAGATGTGAGTAGGAATTGACCTTCTGAATAGATGGAGTGATATGTCTAAGAACTACATATAACAAAAAATATTAGTATATTCCAGAAGAATAGAAATTGTTTAACATGACATTATATGTTAATCACCCACTTAAGTTTTTAAAAATTCCCTCATTGGAATCATTATTATGAAAAGAAGGAAATTATTACAAAATTTAATCTTTAACCATTTTACCTATTTGATTTGAATCCAATATTTTAAAATGTCAGTAAATCATAAATATCCAAGAATGTATTTGAAGGCGATTGCACTAATGTACACAGCTATGATTTAACAATAAAAAAAAAATAAGTTAATAAAAAAATGTATTTGAATGATTAGGAAGCATATGAGGGTTTTTTCAATCTTACATTTTCTCCTTAGAATATGTTCCTATGTTATAAAATTAATATTTTTATATCATAACAAGAACATTTCAGTGTTTCAAAAACTTTGAGGTGTAATTAAAAAATTGATTTAGGTAAATATGAAGAATCTGATAAAGATTTTACAGATGAATATAGTGGCTAATCAACTAATTATAAATCCTGTTGCACAGAACTAAAGAAGCCTATTTTATTAACAAAAATTATTTGTAATAGTAAGACACTAAAACCAATCTAAATCTTCAGTAATAGTGGGTTTACTAAACTAATCAAGGTGCATCCATTAGGTGGAAATTCTATGTAACTATTGAATGTCAGTTTTTAATAATAATTCTTGAGAGAATGTTCAGAGTTAAGTATGAAGTATAAAAACTAGACAAAACAATTTTGAAATTGGTAAAAAAATATATTTTTGCAGACCTAAATCAGATGAAATAGCATTTTGTAGAGTAAAAATAGATGTCTTGCCTCCAGGGAGGTGTTCTCAGCTACTATCTAACACTGCCTCCCTGGTTAGTTACTAAAATTTAGTGGATGGCAACTTTTAATGTGCAGATAAGGTTGCTTTTGACTTTTCCTTCTTGTTCATATATTGGTTAAACTTTTTATATTTGTCATGTGTTAACAGTTCTGCTATAATAAACCCTATTATGTTTTGTATAAAGAAAAGTATGTTAAAATTGGTACTGAATTTAGCAACTAAAATAATCGAAAGTTTCTCCCTTTCTCACTTGCATCAGTTACTCTAGGAACAGACGTGAGCATTAATTACTTCTATTCAAGTAACAGATCAAGATGGATGAAATGTATCTTATTCATACATTTTTTCTGATGGCTAAAAATGTAACCACTATATTTTCTATAATTGCATGACTAATGTATTAACATGATTGGATTATGTTTTCAATGTACATTTTGCACCGAGGACATACCATTGTTCTTGGAACAGTGGCATCATTTTCTAATCAACTAAGCTTAATTTCTAAATAAGGAGGTACAATTGGATCCAATTAGTTGCAAAGTTAACCTGAGTATCTGTTAATCACCAATCAATGACTGACAATGGAAAAACTAATTTGAAATGCTAGTTGCACCTTTCAGTTAATGTAATTTAACTTCAAAACTATCTTGTTATATATAAATAAATTAACACTCCAAGGCTTATGTGAAATAATTTTTTATGGCTAATCAGTAACAAAATTCAGATGAGACTCTATTCATATTTAACAACTTTCACATTAATATTCTTTTAACTCTGTAACATTGCCTCTAATTATTCTGAAGTTTTACATATTTGTTTGAAAATATTTTTAATAATTTACTTTCCAGTCTTCTAATGAAGCTATTACAAATGCAAATGCATTTGTGAAGTGAAAAAAGAATCTTGATGAAACCTGTATTGCTTGGGTCATTTTGATGAAGTACAATGTTCTGACAGTCTCTCTAATTTACTGCTATGTTGGGTGATTTACAGAGTTCCTCTGTAATAGAAACATACATGATTTAATATGCTTATATGATAGCATATTTAAAACTATAAACATAATTTTTTAGTTAGTTTAAGGCCATAAATTGAAGATATCAAATGGAGAGTGTGTATCATGGGATATTAAAAATTAAAAAAAAAGCTTTGACGCCTCTTACATACAATAGACATTTGTAGTTTTTGAAAAATATATATATGAATTTCTTCTTAATCATTTGAGGATCTATACTTACCTATTTAGATTGTTAAAAGTAAATGTATCTCAGCCTCAACATCTTTAAATTAAATACTGTGATAAGTATCCTGGAACTGTTTCTTTTCTTTTTCTTTCTTTCTTTCTTTTTTTTTTTTTAATTTTAAAATACTACAAGGATACAAAGTTTTTGTTACATGGATACACACTGTAATACTAAAGGCTTCCCGTGTGCCAGGACAGTGTTTATTGTACCCAAAGGCAAGCCCCCTCTTTGCTCCCTTCATAGTTTTCAATGACCTTTTTGTGCCCATCCGCACCTATTGTTTAGTGCCCACTTATAAGTGAGAACACGTGGTGTTTGTTTTCCATTGCTGAAATATTTAACTTCGGGTAATAATTTAGGTACAATGGTCTCCAATTCCATCCAAGTTGCTGCAATGAAATTATTTCCTTTTTATGGCTGAATAGTATTCCATGGCACACATATATGGTATATGTGGTGTATATATTTTCTTTATCTACTCATGTATCGAGGGACACTTAGGTTGATTCCATGTCTTAGCAATTGTTAATTGTGATGCAATAAACATTGAAGTTCAGATATAATTTTGATAAAATGATTCCCTTTCCTCTGGGTAGATACCCAGTAGTAGGATTGATAGATCAAATGGTAGGTCTACATTTAGTTCTTTGAGGAATCTCCTTACTGATTTCAACAGAGGTTGCATAAATTTGCAGTCCCACCCACATTGTGTAAGCCTCTTTTTCTCTGCATCTACACCAGAATACATACATACACACACACATATATATATATAATTTTCTTTTTTGCTTTTTAACAATGGTCATTCTGACACGGGTAAGATGATAATCTCATTGTGTTTTAATTTTCATTTTCCCTAATGAGTAGTGATATTGAACACTTCTTCATATGTGTGTTGCAAATTTATCTGTTGTTTTTTGAAAAAAAAAAAAAAATTCATGTCTTTTGCCCACTTTTTAATGGAATGGTTTGTTTTTTATTGCTGTTTTCTTTGGGTTCTTTGTAGATTCTGAATGTAAAAGCCCTTCATCAGATACACAGTATGTGAATGTTTTCTCTTATTCTGTGGGTTGCCTGTTATTCCTTTTGATGTAAAATTCTTTTGAATTTAATTAAGTCCCATTTATGTATTTTTGATGCTATTGAATTTGCCTTTGGAGCTTTACTCATAAATTCTTTGCCTAGGCCTATGTATATAAGAGTTTATCCTACTTTTTTTCTAAAATTGTTATGGTTGCATGCCTTATGTTTAAGTCTTTAATGCATCTTCAATTAATTTTTGTATATTATGAGACTTGTTTTGTGGCTTAAAATATGTCAAATCCTGGAAAATATACCATGCACCGATAAGAAGAATGTATCTTCTGTAGTTTTTATGTATAATGTTTTGTAAATGTCTAATAGGTCTGCTGGTTCTAGAGTTTGATTTAAGTCCAGTATTTCTTTATTTTCTAAAGCAATGATGTGTTCACTTTTATCGGTGGGGTGTTTAAATTCCTGTTGATTATGATGCTGCTTTTTATTTCTTTGCTGAGCTCCAGTAAAATTTGCTTTATGATTCTGGGAGGTCCCGTATTAGATACGTGTGTATTTAGGAATTGCCTCCTTTCCTGTTATATAACGATCATCTTTGTTGCTCTTTATCACTGCTGATTTTATGTCAATTTATCTGACATGTGAGTATCAGCTCACTTCTGGTTTTCTTTGGTTAAAATATTTTTTCCATCCTTTTTTCCTTGAGTCTTTTTTTTTTTGTCCTTGCAAGTTAAATGAGTTTCCTGGAGGCAACATATATGGAGGCAATGATTTTTTTCATCAATTTTATCCTTTCAGGCAGTATATGTCTTTTAATTGGAGTATTAAGACCATTTTACATTCAGTGTTGGTATTGATATGTGAGGTCCTGTTCTGTTTGTCATGTTGAATGATACTTTGTTGTCTTGTTTTCCCTCTTGTATTACTGTTTTATAAGGGGTGTGAGCTTTAATTTGGGGATATTTTTAAACTTTTGGCTATCCATTATGCTTTTCCATGTGCAGTGTGATATTGAGCATTTTCATTCCCTAAGAGTTGCTGTCTTGTAAAGTTTTTATTTCTTCATTATTTATGAAGCTTGATTTTACAGGATACACAATCCTTGGCTGTCAGTTGTCCTGTTTGAGAAGATTAAAAATGGGCCCCCCACTCCTTCTGCCTTGTTAGGGCTCTGCTGAGTTCTGCTGTTAGCCTGATCAGCTCTTCTTTGTAAGTTAGTTGTTACTTTTATCTCGTAGCTTGAAAAATTTTCTCCTTTATTTTGAACGAGGCCAGGTAGATGACTGTCTCTTAGAGATGTCCTCTTTGTTATGAATCTTCTTGGTGTAATATGACTATCATGTATTTGGATATTTCAATCTCTAGGAATATCAGGGAAATTTTCCTTAGCAATACCCTCAAACAAGTTTTCCATGCTCCTCCTCCTCCTCGCCTTCTTCTTCTTTATAATTTACATATTTGTTTATTTTACTTAGTGACATAGTTCTATAAGTGACTGATCATTCTTTTTTTTTTTTATTGTTGGGGATTCATTGAGGGTACAATAAGCCAGGTTACACTGATTGCAATTGTTAGGTAAAGTCCCTCTTGCAATCATGTCTTTCCCCCGGAAGGTGAGGCACACACCAAGGCCCTACCCCCCTCCCTCCGTCCCTCTTTCTGTATATTGGACTGACTGGGTTAATTTGAAAGCCTTAAGCTCTGCAATTTTTTCTTCTTCTTGGTGTAGTCTGCTATTGAAACTTTCTGCTGTACTTTTAAGTTTCCTAGGTGACTCTCATTTTCTTAAGTTCTGTTATATCCTTTTTTATGTTGTTTAACCCTTTACTAACTTTTTCATTTTTTCGTTCATGTCTTGAAATATTTTTTTGGGGGGGAGCAGCTTCTTTTTGTTGTCTTTCAACTTTTTATTTAATTCATTTTATTCTATTTTCTGTCTTATTCTAAATTCCATTTATGTCATTTAGACAATTTTCTTTTGGTTGGGGTCCATTGCTATAGGTGTATTGTGATCTTTCGGGGGTGTCAAACTATCTTTTTTTTCTTATCTGAAACATCTCTCAGTTCGGGATAGACAGGTTTGCAAGGCTTTTATACTCCTTTGATGGGAACTTTCTCTTTAGTGAGAGAGATCCCTAGATGGTGCTTTTCTCTCTTATTCCAGAAGACTTATCTGGTAGGAGAAAGGCAGATGCACTGAGATCTTACAATGCAGCTGTTCTACATTGTCTCTTTTCTATGTGGTTGTCGCAGTATAGACAAGTGCAGGGGGATTTTCATGTGGAGTGGTTGGTCCCTAGGGCATTGCTGGAAGATTGGGCAGTAGGCTGGGTGAATCCCTCTTCATGGAGGTGCATGTTATAAAGAATTGCATCGCTTAGGTCTCCCCATGGCAGGCATTGGGTGCTTGGTCAGGCTATCTGGGCAGTGGCCACAGATGGCAGGGCTGTAGCCCTGTAGCTTTCCTCCCCATCCAGGTCTAGATGGAGTGGTGATAAGCAGCAGGGTGTGGCTAAGAGACGGTGAAGAGCAGAGCAACTAGCATCCCATCACATGGTGCCAGAGAGGCATGGCGCTAGGGAAATGGGCCTGCTTCTGGTGTTCAGATCCACAGTGGCATGGCATGACAACCAGTGCATCTGTCTACAAGGTTGTGAGCCTCCATACAGGTTGCAAGTCCATGGGGATGTGAAGCGAGGCATAGCACATGGAGCCACAGGTCCATTGGGGTGTGGACCTTCCTCTAGTGCATGGAGCCATGGGGCCACAGCAGCATGATCTGCTGCTCCCATACTAAACCAAGAGGCCTGTATGGCATGTGGCTTGGGGACAAGGGTGTGGTCCACCATATGTCATGCAGAGTCAGGGTGTGTCCTGCCAGTGTTTAACTCCATAAGAGTTTGGACCTCCACATGGTAGTGGGGGTGGGGGGCTTGTACCACTGTCTGAAAAGCATGGCTGTGGGGGCAGGGCTGCTGTCTTGGGGGAATCTCTCTTCACACTTGAAATATCTCAAGTGGTGTGGTACCTTCTTCCTTTGAATTCCCTGGTAGTGTGTGAGGGGCTTAGCTTCCAGTCACAAGTGTGCAAAAGCATTCCTGTTCCCCATATGGCTTGGAAAGGAGTAATGTGATCAGTTTCAGTGAAGATGATCCCTGTGTAGACCAGGAGCTCATAGTAGCACCAGCTGTGATAACCCAGGAACAGAGGCCAGTGGGTCCTGCTGAGCCTGTTCTCTGATGCAGCTGTGTCATACGGTCTCCAAGTAGTTTCCTGATCAGAACAGAGGCCTATGATAGTACTGGTAGAACTGGAGTAGTAGTATCTGCATGGGGAGTGTGGAACCCGTCTTTATTCCTTGCCCACATATAGGTATCTCCCCTCGGTACCTTACAATCTTGGTGACTGGATCTCCCCATCCCTATTACAGTATTACAGATTGTCTCCTTTCACCTCTCTGATGTTTCCCAGTGCTCTCTCCAAAAGGAGCCCTCCATAGATGGGCATCTACGTGCAACTTTCAAACTTCTCCATTAGAATGGGAAGTGTGGATTGCTTCTACTTGACTGTCTTGTCCCTCAACCCCTGAAGTGTTTCTTAGGCTATTTCTCTATGGATACCAATGTACCATGAAAGGAATGGTTCAATAAAAGAGATTTGGGGAGAGAAGGCAATAATAATTAATTTAAGAATCAATTTATCATAATTCTTCATGGTCTGATTTAATCCAAAGGTAAATTTTTGAGGATTTATAGGAAAACTGCAGATTCCCTGAATAATACTCCATAAATGTTGTTTTGTTCAATTGAGCTCTGAAAAATACTAAGCAATATGTATTTTATTTTTTTACCCTGATGAAAACTGGAAGTATTACTTTCCTAGTTGCCAGTTAGTTAATCACAATCATGTTCTAGCTTGATGACTGTAGAACCATCAAGAGTTGTGCAATGTAAGATTGACTTCTTATGGAAATTGAATTTGTAACCAGCATAAGTTTCTGAACAGAAGTTACCCTATTGATACTAGGAGGTGAGCCGAATAGAGAAGAGAGCTAAAGATAGAGAATTGAGGCTTATATTGATTCACAGGTGCTATTAGAACATAGTTTGATGAGATTATTCAGCAAAAGCATGAAGACGACCGAAAAGTAATAGGTGAAGTATCCCTAAAGAAGCCAAAAGTCATATGGGTACCATAAACATCAGACAAAAATAGTCCTCTGGTAGTCAGGGGTGAACGCATTTCAAGAATGAACTGGCCTAAAATATAAAATGTCAAAGAAGATAGGAGTAAACTGAAGGTTAGTCATTATTTAAGCAATTAGGATGTTACTACTGACATTGTTTTTGACAGTTAAAGACAGATTGAAGTGCATTTAGCATTATATATTAGAAAGTTTCTAGTCGTCAAAGAAATTTTACTCGCAGAAAGATAATTTTTTGACGATAACCTAAGGTAGATTTAGAACAAAATATAAGAAAATATTTGTAGTCCTAAGAGGGAATGTTCTTATGAAGTTATTAAAGGCATAGAAAATACTTGATAGAGCAAGTGCTGCAGAGGTAGAGGATGAAATCAAGATGACAGGTGAAAGAGCTAGCCTTGGAAGAAGATACACCTCTCATTTAAATTTGAAAGTAGAGAAGACTGGCTGAATATGAAGGTAAGGATGGAAGCAGAAGGAAAGGTTTTGAGCAATTACCCTAAAAAATAAACTTTTAAATAAAGGTAATTATTGTGAAAATAAAATAAAGATTTGTATTTAATGTTCAAAATTTTGAATAACTACTTTCAGTAAAAGGATTTGGGGGCTGATTAGAGTTAAGATTATAAATAGATTGTGAACTAATTAAAAAAACAAATGAACATATAGCAGTAATAATGCTGGGATGCAAGGCTTTATGATTCTGTTGACAGCCTAAGAGATGGGGAATTGTAGAAGGAAACAGATTTTTCTAGAGAAAGGATAATTATGGTAGTAGAAAGACAAATAGACCAAAGAATTATAATTGAACTGGAGAAAGAAGGCTCCTTGGATAATCTGAATGATGCCAGAAGTTTTGGAATGCCAAACCAAAGTGATTCAGTGAAACTTTTGAGTTTCCAATTGATTTTCTGTATAGATTTATTTCTGTCAAAATTTATGTCAGGATTATGTTAAATGATCTAAATTATTTCAACTTTAATTATTTGCTTGCTATAAATACAGGCCGAAGGAAGTGGAAAAAAGTTTAAGCTCAAGATGACATCTAATATTTCATAACTTTTGATATTCTATATACATGGTTGATATAAAGTAATGCAGAGGGAGGGATTACATTGTATAAATATTCACCATGCTGTTGTAAAGCTTTAATGAAGTTACAATGAAACTGGATTAAAAAGCGTAGAGTCTAAATCCTCATCAACAACAAAAATATGTAAGAGCCAAAGCTACTCTTAATTATAAAAATGGTATTTGTAGGAGAATGAACATCATGCTTATAAGAACAGTCACTGGTTCTTGAGGGAAATGACGAGAGTAGGGCAGTCTCCTGGCCGGCCTAGAGATATTTTGCAGCCTGGGGACAAGTCCTCAAGTAATTTAGTGCTCTAATGAAATGAGATGGGTTGGTCCTTAGTAAGCAGGTGTTGGACCTTGAATATTTGTGATACTTCGGGGTAGGAGTCAAGCCTGTGGGGAAAGAGCACTTAGTCATCCTTAAGCACATAGTCCTTGTGTGTGATTACTGGGCACTCTCCACACCTGTTACATATTTCAATAAATAGCCACCGTGGAGGTAGCTCGAGGTTCACCCCTGCACCTCTGGTGAGTCTCACCTCTTGCAAGCTTGTACTTTCGGTGGTGTACTGGCTGTTTCATGGGTGCTGCACTGGCAACATGGCAGCTCAAACAGGTATTGATGTATTTGTTTTTCACAGTAGAGTCTCTTTTTACTCAGAGGGGCAGAGATGGAGTGATGAGATAAAAATGACCATTTAATATATTCATCTTATTTTGGCCTTAAATCTGGCCTAAACTGAGCTGTAAATTTTACTTTCTAGCTTTAGCCATTCCATTATTTTTCATCAATGATATATATAGATAGATTAGTCCAATAAATTATTCTAAATAGGTCAATAATATTACTGAGTGAGAAAAACTATTCATCACTTTACTTCTTGGTTATCTCAAATTTATTTTGAAATGTTTTTATGTTATCAACATAAACTACAATTTTTCTCCTTGAACAGCCCACAGTTTGGGTTTTGACTTCATAAGGACTGAAATTCAGTCTTGAGTTGATGAGAACAAGCATTGGGTTTTTAAATACTCATTTTTATTAATTTTATTAGAAATGTGCACATGAGGTTTTCTGGGTAGAATACTAATTATTGTGTAATAGTTCCTATACTCTGATTCTTCCTCCTGACCAATGTGATGAAACATAAGTATAATGTCTTTTAAAGGAAAACTTCAAAGTTTGTCATAAGAGAAAATGGATTTTCTGTGATTATATACAGGAGAAAGAGGCAACTGCTTCCTCTTATTCCCATCCCCCCACCCCCCACCCCCCGCAAATGTGGGAGAAAAATCTTTGCTTCTTAGATGTGGATGGGAAGAATTCTGTGTTCTCAGTCTAATCTTTTGGAATGTAAATACATATTTTCAAGAAACCTAGATTTTATGACCTAATGATATCTCCAAAGTTTCAGGGATCATATTCCCTTAAAATATAAATTCAGACTTCCAGAATTAGGTCAGTCTCTCTGGAGTTATTTTATTACTTCTACAGTTGTGAATGAACTGTTCTAAGTTTTGCTCTTACCTGCCTATCCCAGTTCCCCAGAAACACAAAAATATCCCCTCTCCCCCCACCAAAAAATAAATTACCTAGGGCTATCTTGGAAAGAGGTGGTAGTAAAGTTGAAGAATCAAGAAATAAATACTATGCAGATGTCAATGTTTCTTTGCCAAGATGTAGGGTAGAGTAACTATCTGACCTATGACATGTTTAGATCGTAGCTCTAGGGAAGTCAGGGGACAGATTCTAAGCAAAAGTCTTTATAGGAAGGAGGCCAGCATCAGGTACAGAAACTCACATGAGTAAAGAAAAGTGTTTTGGAAATGTCTAAATTGGAATAAGTACTCTCAAAAAGCAAAGAGAAATAGAATGTTTCCTTGTATATGCAAAGGCTGAGACTGAAGTGATGAGGGATGACTATTTCATATATCCAGCTTATTTTAGCTCCAAATCCTGAGGGAGCAGAGAGGTTGAAGAAAGAAACTAAATCCAATTTCTCAGAAAGAAATACTTAATAGAAACTTACAAACAGAAGTGATGTTCCAAGTGGCCACAAAAGAGTGAACCCACACACCTACCCTCTTCCCGAAACTCATGACCACTGAGGAGGTTAGATAAGCACTTTTTATGAGTGTTTGTCTATGCCACAGACATTATTTGGAGACCTTCTTGGAGAACACCTTGACACGAAGGAGTCAAACATCAGTTACTATGGCAGTTTTGCTTCAAGCTAGCGTCATTATTGCCATGCAGCAGGTTGCTTCCCTACAGATGAGAACTTGGTTCTTTTTGTTAGGAAATTACAAATTATATACCTAGATCTAAATCATTTTTTATTTGTTCTTTCAATACTGGTTTACCACTTCCTTTTGCAAACTCATTTTCCCTTCTTATTGAAATTTTCTTCTTTTATTATTTATTTTCTTTCTTCCTTTTCTTTTCTTTTTTCTTTTTTCTTTTTTTTTGTGGGGGGCAGGGCTGTGTTTGAACCTGCCACCTCTGGCATATGAGGCCGGTGCCCTACTCCTTTGAGCCATAGGCCTGCCCCATTATTTTTTTGATGACTTCTTTCCTTCTATATTTTCCGCTAGCATTTTTAAAATGCATATTAATTAGGTGCTGGATTGATTGAATTGATACTTTGGTTCCTTTTATGTATTTTCTGTAGTTTTTCTTTCTCCTTTTGCACTTTGTTCTATATTCTGGATGATTTCTTTGACTAATGTTCCTCTTTTACATTTTTTTTTTGGTAAATATATATTTAAATTCTGAAACCTTATGATTATTCTATTTATCATAGCCTTTATGTTTTGTTTTATGAATTGAATCTCTTCACACATATTAAATGGTGATATTCAGAATATTCAATTTTTATTATTTTTTAAATAATATGTTTCTTCCAAAGTTATTTCTTTCTTGTTTTTCCTATGAGAAAGACATATAGCTTAGAGCAGTCTGAAGAATTTGAAATATGCTAAATTTTTAGTCTCAAAGAAACATGAAAATGAATCTTTATGATCCCCACATCACCCTATATTTATGCCTGAAAGAAAATGTTTAAAATTATTTTGTTCTTTCTTTCCTTCCCTATAGTTTCCAAATGACCTCATAAATTATCTAAAATATCACAAATTGCATAGTATCTTGCCAGTTATCTTTCTGTTGCTAGAATTTGTGATACAAAATATTGATAATCATAACCAAAATTATTATATTGATGATAATCATAAGAAAAATAGCTTATGTTCGGCTTAGGAACATCCCAGCCCTTCTATCCTTTGAAAATCCGTTTGTAACTGCTGCTAAGTAAAGCATATATTCAGGACAACATGCATCAGTATCTCTGAGATAATAGGCCTCAAATTTGACCCAAATAAACCCTCTACTTTTATTAATTTTGCCTCACTTTCTTTCTTTAGGTTGACATCTGTTTGTCTATGTTTTCATATTAAAGTTTTTTTCAAATATCATATGACCTTATTCATTTTCAGGACATGACACATACAACATAGCATAATAATATGATTGCTTGTACAGGGCGGCCATGAAGTTTGTGTTGAATTTTAAATTGAACACTATTTTAAGTTTTACATGAACTTACGGCCACCCTGCATTAGTGAACATAATGAAATCACAATATTTAATATAATTGAACTTCTATGACATCTAGAACTACTCTGTACCATGTAATAGGTGCTTTCTTTCTTTGTACCGCATTCTTTAGAAAAGTAGATAAGCATAAATATTATGTATGAAAAATGCCACATTTTGCATTCCAAATTGTAATCATATTTGTATTTCAGAATATGTGAAAGTGTTTCTTTTTTTCCTAGAGATGTAGAAATATGGGAGTTGGTAAAGGAGTAATTGGGCAATTCTTCCACTCATAGTGTTTTGGTCTTGACTGGTAAATTAATTATACTTTCTGTCTATGGTACACTTGGGGAATTTATTTAGGCTTGCTCTCAGAGCTGACTTCTCAAGGGAATACAAGTCAATTATGGTTCTAGCTCTTCTTGTCTCATTAGCTACTTGAATAATAATATATTTGAATGATGGCCCAGGAGATTAGAATGAGGAAGTGCTTGTCTCATTCCCAGAAGAGCTTCTTAGATAATCCTAAGTGTCTATTATTAGTTCAAGCTGTGCCATTGGACTAACTCGGTGGTAGTCTCCTCACTTCCAGATAATCTTGTGAGGTGTAGCTTAATTCATTTTTAATATACAAAGATCTGAGAGTTGGCAAATTACTGTTTAAATAATCAAAATTGCTTCTAAATCAAAAGAAAATCCAAGTAGTATGTCAGTTTTGCTTATTTTTCACTTAAAATAAGTATTGTGTTCTAAAATAATTGACTTTTAAAGGTTGTTAAAAATGACCATTTCTATGGGATCAAAATCATACCAGTGAAAAATTATTTTATCATTCTCATGGGCATTTTTTGATGAATAAAGTAGAAATAAGCTGTGGCCCTTCTATAAAATTGTACAAATGATAATAAATTGGGTCATTTTTAATTCAGTTGGTTAAAAGAAATTATTTTATAAGTGTTTCCAGAATACTTGAAAAAAGAAAGGCTAAGTACAATTGAAAAAAGAGGGGCTCAGTATAATTAAAAGCCTTTCCAATCCTATGTTGGATCCCATTTGACATAATGATTTTCCTGTTCCACTCTGCTGTCAGAAGACATCCAAAACTTTTTTGAGACTTTCATTCCTGACAAGAGGTTAGTGACAATGCTGTGTACATTCTTTGGCCCTTAAACACTGTCCTGAGTGTCAAAAGATGATGGTCTCTTTGAAAGTTTCTCCCTATCATCAGTTGATTACTGGCTATCAGGAGAAACTGCCTTTTCAATGAGAAAACAGCAGTTATTTAAGAATACACAAAGTTTATCAGAAGAATGGACAGAGCTGATCAGTACCATGGCTTCTACAGGTTACAAGGAGGTCCTACAAAGGGTGGGGAAAATTTTCCTTCTGGCTGATGGAAGTTACAGCTGTGAACAGCAACATCCTTTACTCCTTAGATGATAAGAAGGAGAGTGGGGAAAAAAGTGCAGACATAGCTTTCTTATAGAAGAAATCTCATCACTCAGCTTGTGAGCAATGTGAGGGCTAGAAATTCAAGAGAGAGGATTTGACACTCAAGACAGGTTCAATGGGAAGATGCATTTTATAAATGCAAAATGGAAAAAAAAAATCAACAAAGGATTGCATGGTCTGTGCAGAAGAAATGAGAAAGGTGGAGGAGAGAAACCATTTTCTACCGTGAGACACGCAAGAGGAAGCCCGGCTTCATTCTGGAGATTGTTTCAACAAGTATCTCCCTCAAAAAAATTATAAAGAAAATAAACAAAAACGCTTTAATTATTTTATATAATATATAAAAGATAATAAAATCATTGGGTGAGTTCATATTTATGTTTTTCCTTTTTAAAACGATAGGCTCATTACAAGCAATCTACCAACCGCCCCAAATATATAAGAGTTGGGGAGTATGCAGGTGGCAGAAAAATTGGATTGCAAAGGTAATACAGTATCACCGAAGTCAGAATTCCTATAGGAAAAAACAAGCCATATTGTAACAATACGAGCAACAGTCCCAGAAGAAACATGAATGTTTCTTTACAAGTTATAGTTTTAAGTATTTATACATATATAACTCAGTAAGAAAAGCAATTAGCCTTTGAATTCATATTTATAACACACCAGAGAAGGTGAGATAAAAGAACAAAACCCAGCAGCATTTTTCAGTCTCTAAGGAGAAAGGTTTTTCTGCATGATTAGAGCTGCAATTTGGTGAAGGATTTAGTTCACCTGAAGCAGTCATTTTTTTACCTGGCCTCTTTCACCTTATAAAATGCTGGTCTTTGCTATTTGGGATATTAACTCATGTTCTCAAAAAACCCCAGAATTTAGAGACAGTATGACAATTTCTCTAATTCTGTCTCCATTCTATGATATCGTTAAATCGTGTGTTAATACAAAATAAGGCACCAATACCGGAGAATCCTGTAGTTTTACTAAAATGATTTCTGCTAACATTTTGTCTAGAGAATCATGAATGTTTTATATATGTTCATGAACATTTTCATACATAATATGGGATGTAACTATATGTTGGATTTTATGAGTTGATAGATTGTTCCAAGCATAAGAAATGAACATATTATAGGTGAGTGAACTTTTCATATTGGCCTCTTTATTGGTGAGGATTACCACACAGGTAGTTACCTGTGGTGACTCGTATTGATCAGCAAGAAAACTATAGCGTTTAGCATGCCTTTTACAAATTCACTCACCAACAGGAAACCTAGCTTCAATCAACACATTTTATTGAAGGATAAAGACCTAAACTAAAATGGAAAAAAGATTACTTTTAGAGGATTAGTATTGTCCTTCTATGAAAAGATATGTTTAACTCACTTTAGTGGATAGGATTTGTAAAAAAATTGAGCTTATTGTAATTTTATTATCAAATAACACAACTTTCTCTATAAATGTTTTAAGTAGATCCCTAATGGTAACCACGCCATCATAGCAGATAGCCTCCAATGTAATTCTTTTCATAGTTTGCAGACAAATATCTTGGTCTATGTAGGCACATATTTTTTATTTTTTTCCTTTTTGTTGTTTTCTTTTGTTTTTAACCACAGATTTTCAAAAATACGTGGGTGAATTTTTTTCTTATCCTAACATAAGGATCTAAGTGTTCTCATTCAAATATCGGGCTGTGTGTATTGTTATTCTTAGACTTTTGCTTACTTGAGTACCCTGAAAGCATGCTGCCTGTTCTTCAGAATATAATGACAGTTCTCTCTAGTTAGACTTGGAAGTTGCTATGGACTGAATTGTGTCACCACAAAAGTCATGTTGAAGCCCTAACTCCCAATGTGTCCATACGCAGACACAGGGAGGCGATTAAGGATAAATGAGGTTGTAAGGGTGGGGGCCTAATAAGAGGGAGGTCTCTCTCTGTCTCTCTCTGCTATGTGTGGAGACACAAAAAAGGTGGCCATTAGGAAGCCAGGGAGGAAGCTCTCATCAGAAAATGAACTCTACTAGGCCTTGATTTAGACTTTTTGGCCTCCAAAATTATGATAAAGTATTTTTTGTTGCTTAAACCATCCAATCTGTGGTATTTTGTATGGCAGCCTGAGCTGACTGTTACAGCAGCTTGTAATTTGGGTGCCTTGATAGAAGGTCTCCTGGCACATTTAGTAAGCTGCATCACATATTTAAATAAAAACTGATTAATTATGAATTACAGTTATTGGACAATAGCCAGAGTGAAAAATCAATGCTTTTTCTTACAGGATGAAAAATGTCTTTCAGATCGTCATTCCCATATTTAACAAAAGTTCTAAAACACTATGTTTATTATATGTGTGTTCCATGAAAGAAAAATATAGTCTAAACCTATCTGAATACACTAACCTGTCTATATTTAGAGATGAATATTTTGAACTACATAGAAAAAAATTCTAAATTGTTTATGGAAGATGAAAGAAAAATATTTTTATTTTAGAATGAGTTGAAGTACATGTGCGTGATTACCCATGTCAAGATAGTCTGTCTAGTTTGGGTATTGTGTGTGTGTGTGAGAGAGAGAATAAGAGAGAGAGAGAGACATATTCTGTCTAGAAACTGAAGAATACTTTTCAAAAATGAGAATAGTGAATATTGTGAGTCAAACAGATGAGCCTTTTTATTATGGCCTTTGAGAATCTTTTGTTCCTGATACTGGTGTGATGTCCCTTTCTGGATAAAAAAAATAAATAGGTCAGCTCAGTAATTTCTGACTTCCATATTTAGCCTTTCTTTTGTTTTGAGTTCAGCACTGGTGAATGATGTGGCAAACAGCCTTGAGAAGGTAGGATAATGAGTCTGCATGAGCTATTAATACTCACATTAGTTTGTCCCTACAAAGGTGTCAAACTCTCCAAGAGACAGCCAGGGGACCAGTAGGTTGAGTCACAGGTCGCGAAGCTCTGTCTGGGCCATGGCAGAGTGCACAGAAAGAGCAGATGTCTGGAGGACGAGATGTGTAGATCTACCAACTGGTAATTGGGAAACCTCAATGTCACTCTGTGGGAAATGAAGGATTGTAGATAAAAAATGTTGATTTTGCACAACTCTGGTTTTCTCTTAGTTTTTATCTCTTAGAGAGATAACAGGAGAAGGCAGAATTTGGCTTTGTCTTCATTGCTGTTTTTCTCTGGCCCAGGTCTGTACAGCAACCTCCTCTGCCCTCCCTTTATGCTCCGCCTTTCTTGTTGTGCAAAGACTCCCGATGCACCCAGGACCCACAGGGATCACGCCCCTGCTCTCCTATAGCCTGATGTGTTTCATCCTTTACCTCTGCTCAGATTCTCAGTCCTACACTGTGTCTGATGGCAACTGGCGTTCAAAGGAAAGCAAGATCCCATTACATCATTCTAATTGATAGCAGATGTATGAATAGATGATAACATTATCCACCTCTAAACACTTTGTGAAAAACGTACATCTTAAAATGAGGAACTTTAACCTAACAAATACTCACTTGGTGATTATGCAGTACCAGGGGAAGAAAATATCAGCCATTGTGAGAAAATTTAGGGTGAGAAGTAAGGCACACAATATAAGTAGTTATGGACTGCATCTCCAAATACTATTCTTGAAAGTTGGGGCTAACTTCTAGTGTCTGGTTAAGTATTTTCTGTGATTTCCCCCACTTTTGTATATATTGATGAATGTAATGTTTTAGATACAAGATTCATCTTGGTTACTTCCTTGAAGAAAGTTTTAATGCTTCTGGGCAACACAAATTATAAGAATAATCCTCGTCTCCTCAAATTTCTTTCTAAGTGATAGTAATTGCATTTCTGTTTCTTAGAGTATTGAGTTTTTGGTAATACAAGTTCTATTTTGTTAAAAAGACAGACAGCTATCAGCAGAGGAGAATTGACCTCTAGAGATGAAACAAACAAAAACCTGCACAGTGAGAAAGGTGCATGCTTATGTATTTTCTATTGAATGAAAGTTCTGATGTGTAAATACACACATTTATCTCTAGTTTTTTGCCATAACCTTGAACATCCCCCACTAAGTTATGGAGAAAATATATTATGTAGCACAGGTGAGCTATCAACCTATCTTCTGATATCTTTTGCTCCCCAAATTAATCTTCTTTGGCTGGGAATAGAGGGACAGTGTAGCCAAGAGTGTCCAGTCCAAGGAATTTGATACAATATTGGGAAGATACCACATTTGAATTTGAGGTGCATCTGGGAAAAGATGTTCTATAAAGGAAACACAAGACTGAGCAAACAGGTCCAGAAGTAGTTTGAAGAGAATCCTAGAAGCAAAAGAGCTCTACCCTCAAAGTGAAAAATACATAGTGCTAGGTTGGTTTGTTTGCTTATGTATTTATTTATTTGTTTACTTTTGATATAGAGTCTCACTTCATTGCCTCTGGTAAAGTGCTGTGGAGTCATAGCTCACAGTAACCTCAAACTCTTGGGCTCAAGTGATGCTCTTGCTTCAGCCTCCTGAGTAGCTGGGACTACAGGTGCTCACCACAATATCCGGCTGTTTTTACAGATGGGGTCTGGCACTTGTGCTGGTCTTGAATTCCTAAACTCAGGCGATCCACCTGTCTCAGCCTCCCACAGTGCTAGGATTACAGTCGTAAGCCACTGTACCTGGCCTATTTATTTATTTTTTGTATCAGAGTCTTGCTCTGTCACCCTGGGTAGGGTGCAGTGGCTTCATCATAGCTCACTGTAACCTCAAACTCCTGGGCTCAAGCCATCCACCTACCCCAGTGTGCTGAGGAGCTGGGACTATAAGTGTGCACCACCTCACTCACATAATTTTTCTATTTTTAGTAGAGATGGAATTTCACTCTTGCTCAGGCTGGTCTCAAACTCTTGGCCTCGAATGATCCTCCAGCCTCAGCCTCCCAGAGTTCAGAATTGCAGATGCAAGACACTGCTCCATGCCCACAGTTTTTACTTTACAAGTCTACCTCATCCTTTTTTTTTTTTCATGAGCGCATCAAAGAAAACAAAAATATATTGCCCATAAACCACTATAAAACTAGGCTTAAATTCTAACTCTGCTTCTTACTTGAATGTAACTTTAGACAAGTGTTTTTTCTTTAACTCTATGCTCTTATTTCCTAAAATATAAAAATACATTTAAAATACATTTTCTCTGACTAGTTTACATAGTCCTTGGAAGAGGTAAATAAGATAACAGATGTAAAAGTTCTGTGTACTATAAACTTATTTAAGCACAAGGTTGTCATCCCTTCATAGAATTTCTCTCAAGAAATAAATATTAGTAACAAAACTATTTAAATTGTTAAGTATTCATATCTGCTAATATGTTTATGTCTTATAAGAACTACCAACTCCAGTGAGCAATGAGTAATTTTAGTACTATTTCAGTAAATTATGTTTTATTGGATACATGTGGTAGACTAATATGTGGATATTCATTCAGGAATGATATGTTGCTTTTATACTAAACAGGAAATCTTTTACAAATAGTTTCTAAAGATCGTTTTCCAGAAAGTATATGTTATTGTTAGGGACTGAATATTTGCCCTTATCTCCTATGTGGCTGTATTTGAAGATAGGCCTTTGACGGGTAATTTGGTTGGAGGTAGTCCTGAGGGGTCTTCATGACAGATTGGTACCCTTATAAAACCAGGCACCAGAGACTTCACTGGGTCTTTCTGTCACTCATAGAGAAGTCACGTGAGCACACAGTAACATGGCAGTTGCCTACAAGCCAAAGAGGCCTCAAAATGAAACCTACTTGTTTGGCACCTTGGTTTTGGACTTCCCACACTCCAGAATTGTGAGAGGCAAATTTCTTACTTCTAAGGACTGTTGTTACGGCAGCCCTAGCTAACTAAGACACTTTATAAACTATTATGTTAAAAATGCAATTGTGTATATTTAATGAGAAGAAACTAGAAGAATAGAAACAAAACACTTACCCAAACACTTAGTACCTAGAACTTAAGAATTCAGGGCTCCTGACTTTATTTACTTATTTTTGCAGTTTTTGGCCAGGGCCGGTTTGAACCCACCACCTGTGGCATATGGGGCCAGCGCCCTACTCCTTGAACCACAGGCATTGTCCCAGGGCTCCTGACTTTTTATTCTATAAATTTTTACATTATCTTATTGTTTTCTAAAGTGTGTATAATACCTTTCTGATTTAGGAAAAAAGATACTTTTATTTAAGAAGGAAATCTGATTTAAAATTTTAGAAAAGAACACTAGAGTTTAGGGTCAAAATGATTGATAGCCTTCTTGATTGTTTACTTAAAAACCACAAAGCTTATGATTATGAAGGCATCTTACACCTCAGTCCCTTCATTAGTAAATTTTATATAACCATATTTGCCCTACCCATAGTCTGGGAATTTTGTGGGAGAAGCTGAAATGAAGCCTAAGAAAGCTTTTAGAAACCATGAAAAGTATTTTTCATGTGTGCAATAGTCACTATACGTGAAGAAAACATATTTTTGAATAAAAAAGAGGAAAACATGTCTTTAGATAAGAGAACATCAAGAAATAGCTGGCAAATCGCAAAGATGCTTTAAAAAATGATCTTCATTTGTACGAGAGGAGTGGAAATTGAAGCTGTTAGCACTGGCAACCTTGTCTGGGAATAAAGAGCGCGTTCCTATTATTCTGAAGTGTCACATATTACCAATGATAAGGTTCTTAACATCCACTTTTTTTTTTTTTAATAAAAAGCATTATTCAGATATTCTTTCTCTGCTACGCTTATCTCATTTTCTGTTTTCCAATTTCTCTGTATTTCTGTCTTTGAATAAGTATTTCAGAAATTTGACAGTGTTTCCATCCTTAGCCTCTGATCAGCCTAGATTAATCAAGATCTATAGTTTCTCGTCACTCACAACAGTCCAATAAGACCATTGACAAACGAATCTGAAATTTTCTGTGCACAATAATAGGTGCCATTAAAAATAAACAACACATTTCTGTACACTATCTTGATTGATGCAGAATTAACATTAGCAGTGTCTGGGGTAAGGTATAAAAACAAGCGAGGTTTGACGAGGAGCACTGTCGCTGCGTATTTGACAGATCATTCACTTTGAAAAAAGTAGTCCCATTTTCCTGTCACTTACCTTCATTTTATTGTGGGAGTAAAAAGCTTGGTGAAACAAAGGTCATATATGGTATTAAATTTAAAAAATTGACATTGCTTTCTTAGAGGGCAAGTTTTCTGTGGAATAACTGGCACCCACAGCTAAAAATAAGTTTGTCCTTGGTATTATCTTTACCGCAACAAATAGATGCATCAGGCATGTGGATACTCTGTCATGAGTGGATGATCGTAGACACCCCCAAAATTCATGTTTTCCACTGGCAAATTAGAGGGATAGAAAATTTTCAGTAAAGAAAATCTGTGGTTATAGGCTTTGAGTTGTCCATGCCGATTAAGAAAAACTATAAAATCAATCTGGCATTCACATGAAGTATAAAATCAATCTGGCATTCAATGAAATTTCTTTAGTCTGTGCTTTAAAAAAGTAAATAAAACTAGAAATCTCTCTCCAGACTCTCTATAGAGGCAGGGCCAGATTAATTAGATAAGAAGTAAATATTTATGTAAAACACAGAAAGCTGTGAAGTCAAAGTTGAGCATTTAGAAACGAAAATGAAATTAATCCAACGAAGTCACACTTTAAAATAAAAGTGCTTTATTTTAAGGAAAAGCAGTATTTTAGTTTATTTGGATGCTTGTTAGTGATTTGTTTGTTTAAGTTTATTTTGTTAGTTTGAGATATAAGTGACACACAATATAATTCTCTCATCTAAAATGTACTATTCAGTATTTTTTTTTTTTTTAGTGTATTCCTGCTTATGGCACCATCATCATAATCTTAGAACATTTTCTTCCCCCCTAAAGAAACCCTGCACTTATTAGCAATCAGTCAGCATTATCACTGACTCCCACCCTCCAGTCCTGATCATGTGTTAATCTGCTACTGTATCTCCATAGATTTACCTATTCTGGATATTTTATATATACAGAATCATACAGTATGTGGCTTTCTGTGATCAGCTTCTATACTTAATATAATATTTTCAAGGTTTATACATTAAAAACAAATTTTTTTTTTATGTACCAGTAGTTAATTCTTTTAATTGCTAAATAATACTCCATTGTATGGATAAAGCATATTTTATTTCTTCATTTATCAGCTGATAAAATTTTGTGTTGTTTCTACTTTTTGGCTATAATGCTGCTATGAACATTTAAGCACAAATTTTTGTGTGGCCATATGTTTTCACTTCTCTTGGACATAGAAATAGGTATGGGATGGCTTGGTCATATGGTAAATCTATATTTAATTCCTGAGGACTGCCAGACCATTTTCCATAGTGGCCACATGATTTTATATCCCAAGTAACAGGGAATAAAGGTCCCGTTTTCTCTGCTTCCTCACTAACACTTGTTATTGTCTATGTTTGTGATTATAGCTACTCTAGTGAAGTGCTATCTCACTGTAGTTTTATTTCTGTAATGACTAACGATGTGGAGCATTTTTTCATGTACTTATTGATCATATGTATATTCTTAGAGAAATATCTATTTAAATCCTTTCCCCATTTTTAAATTGGGTTGTCTTTTTTTTATTATTGAATTGTAAGTGTTGTTTATATATAGGGATGCAAGTCCCTTGACAAATAAATGATTTGCAAATATTTTCTCCCCAAATGCTTTCTCCCAATGTATAAGTTGGTTTTTGACTTTCTTGATAGTATCCCTTAACACACAAACTTAAACATTTGTAATATAGTCTAATCTATCTATTTTTTGTTATGTGTGCGTTTGGAGTCATACCTAGCCCAACGTCATGAAGATTACTTCTATGTGAGTTTAATAGTTTTAGTTTTTACATATGGTCTGTGATTCATTTGAAATTTTTTTTAACACGTTATCTAAGGCAGGAGTCTAACTTCATGCCTTTGCATGTGAATGTCCATTTGTCTTATTAGCATATTGCATAATTAAAATTGTAAAGATTTTTGTCAATACTCTTAACATATTTTTATACTTTAAAGTCATTTAACAATGCTTCATTTTAAATTGTTTATATATCTTTATTTAAAATTGTCACTAAAAGTTTGTTATTCAAAGGTAAACAAAATCAAATGTTACTTATTTGCAACTATTGCAAAATAAAAGATAAAAAGTTTTTTTCTTCATTAGGTTGCACGTAGATACAAACAGAATAATAAAGTGTCATAAATATCTATGTCAGGATAATTAAACAATTGAGCTATATCTATTTCCATGGTAAACAATGAATATGTTTGTTTGGAAATGTTATGCTTGAGAATAAAGTCATTAATAAGACAGTGCTTGTTTTGGAATGGATTTCCTTTCTCTATAATTAGTATATGATGCATTTTTTCTCATGGTAAAGACCAATTCAGCTTACAAGTAATAAAAAAAAAATCCAAATTGATGTAGGCAAGCAAAAATATGAGTGTATTTGTTTATCTCAGTGAAAGTAGATGTATAGGTTTTGCCTCACATACAATTGAATACACAAAACAATAATCTTCTTTTTTTTAGATCTTACTTTTCTTTTCTCTCAGTTCTGTTCTCTATGTAATGTTAACTTCCAGATTGGCAAAATAGCCACTGCTAGATGTAAGGTACACCTCAATATTCCTAATCCATTTGATAAGTAAACATTTTTATTAATATTTTAAACAAAATTTCTACTCTTGACTGTTTCTTTGATTTGATTCTATACTCATGCCAGAGCTAATTCCTATAGGTAGAAAAATGTAATGACCTTATTGGTTGGGATTGAGTTACAAATTGAGTCTTGAAATCAGAGTCCATTCTATTCAAAGCTCGTGTGATGGTTAATTTTATGTTTAACTTGGTTAAGCAATGATGCTCAGTTATTGGCTCAAAAACCAGTCTATATGTTTCTGTGAGGCACTTTTGAGATGTGATTATATTTAAATCAGTAGACTTTGAGTAAAGAAGATTGACCTTCATAATGGGAGTGGACCTCATTCAATCAGTTAAAGGCTTTGAGAGCAAAGACTAGGGTTGCACAATCAGGGAGGAATTCTGTCGCCACACTGTAACAGAAATTTTGGATGGACTTTGGACTGCAACACTGACTCTCAGAATTTTTAGCCTGCCAGCCTGCTCTGCAGATTTTGGACTTGCTAGCCCCCACAATCTTGTGAACCAATTCCTTAAAATAAATTTCTCTAAATATATGAACATCCTATTGGTCTGCTTCTCTGCAGAATCCTGTCTAATACAGCGCATGACTGAAGATTAAGGGAGATGAAGATTAAGACTCTACTAAGAAGAAAGGAAAGGACTATATGTTGGAAACAATATCAACAAGATATTGTTTCCAACATATAATTAATTTTGATAGTTTAAAAATAAATTTAATGACATTAAAAAGTTACAAGGGGGAGGAGAACCCTGATGGGTGTGCTATGTTTTCTTTCTTTGTACAATTAAGATACTAGCATCTATTAATTATTTTCTATCTTGGAAATTTGGGAAGAGACGCAACCAGAAATTATACAGTATAGAACCAATATGTTTTGATGTATACAATGATTATGGCATATGAATGGGTATAAACTTCCTATAGATTGCCCAGAGCAGGCCTCCTGGGTTGGAAGGAGGAGAGGCATATAGCTCAGTCTTACAAAATTTTCATTTATTTTATAGTGGAACAGATTCCTGGGAATTCCAGGATTTGAACTTACTAGATGTTGTGATGATTATTACATAAAATTACTGGAAACTTTTCTACTATGGCAATATATCTCTGTACACACACATACTCACAAATATTTGATCTGAGTCTAAAGGAATTCTTCCAAGAGCTAGGTAGACCTCTTCAGAAGCATTTCTATAAGATATAAGAAATATAATATGGATAGTAAAGTATAGTATGTAAACCTATGTAAAGTACAATGTAACTATCAATACATTTTATTAAGTTAAAGGTATGTAAGACATGATATCTCTCACAGATGTAAAAGTCTTGTTGGGACAAAGAACAGAGACACTGTTTTAATTAGAATGCCTTTACTCTGCAAAGGTAGAAAAGTATTCATATTACTTTGAATTAAATTAAAAAAAAAAAAAAAAAGCATATCTCAATGTCAAATCCTAAGGTAAGGAGGATAAAAATTTCTTAATCAATTGGCCCTGGCTCTGTTTCAATTGATTCTGTTGGCTCTATTCTTAGGTGGTAGTTGTATGGGTCTCATATCCATGGATTATAAATTTTAGAGGAAGAATAATAACCTAACAATTCCAAGGTTTAGCCTTCCAAGTCAGAGTCTTGAAGAGTGCCCATCCTTTGACCCCCAAACAATCTTTGAAACCACAGGATTGCTGTACTATAATATAGGAGAGGAATAGATTATAATGAAAAAAGACTCAATTTTCTTAATAAATATAAAAAATAAAGCAAGTGTGCCAAATTTAATTAAAAACAATTATTGTTACAATCACTGAGAAGAAATAATAATTAGCAGGGTTAGAATTAATTGTGAAGCCTTAATGGAAGATACAGGACTTGTGTGAGGCTGTTACAGTAAAGATAAAAATTAGAAAATAGTAGCAATTATTCCAGTAAAAAAGAATAGAATAAGCAAAGCATAGATTCATTTTGCTTAACAAGCAAAAGCTTAAATGCTGGAGAAAGCTTTGCACAGGTGTGTTTAAGAGCCAATGAATAGTCCAGACTGACTGTACAAATGGCCACATATGGAGAGTTTGACAGAACCCAGATGACAGCGGTATCATCCACTAGTCTATGGGATCACTCTGTTGGCAGCAAATTATACAATTTCACAGGAAACTCAACTGACATGTATGAGGCCTAAATCCTAGTTTGCTCCCAACTAGCTCTGCAACCTCTCCTAAACCATGTAACTTATCTAGGTCTAAGTTTCTTCATTAATACAATGAGCAGGTTGGAATACATGATTCCTAACTTACTTTCAAAACTTTATATCCTTTTGACTGTATAAAATTCTGAAATGCCATTAATGTGAAAGTTTTAAAGCAAGAGGTGAATATAGGAAGCACTGGGTTAGAAAGGTAGGACTTATGAAAGTGTTTGAATCACTTAGAATGAACAGAACCTGCCTTCAGGGAGTTCAGGTAGGAGACAATTATTATTTAGGCATCACGTGACAAGAATCCGACCTAGAATTGTAGCCATGGGAATAGAAACAAAAGAAGGGTTGATTGTAAAAAAGAAAACATTTTTAGAGATTTAAGACTTGACAGAATAGATGAAAGGGAATAGGAAGGTGAAATAAATCAAGATCAGTTTAGGAGGATGAGCCTGAGTAATATGTAAAATGTCAAAAGTACGGAAACGAGGAAAGCTCAGGAGATGGTGTAAGGAAAAGATACCAATGTGCTCTGTACATGATGATGGCCATCAGGCTCCAGAACATATGGCGAAAGGTGGCCAAAAGTGGTGGATCTGAGACTCATTCACAGAGGGACAATAAGTGACAAGATGAAAATAAAGATAAGATCAGAAATAGTACAGAACAAAAATGAATGAGGCAAAATGATGATTCAACAATATATCCATATTTAAGCAGTCGATATGAGGGTGAAATTTAAGAAGGGAGGAGAAACAGAGCTGTGTTCTGAAACTGAAGAAGGAAATCATGGCAGTGCTGCAAATAGTTCAGGCAGAACAAGAGCAGAGAGCTGGGTATTAAATAGAGACCTGCAAAAGGAGATCAAAATCAGTGACTTTGAAGGTAATCATTTTGGTAGAGTGAGAAAAATAGTTTTACAGTTATAAACTTAAAATGAAGGCTTAAAGAATAGGAGACAGGGAAATGGCCAATGCAGACTAGTTTTGACAATTTGGATTTTGACAAGAAAGACTGTGGTAAGGCTACTACTCAAAACAGAAAAGCATGTATGGGCTCACAGAAGGAAAATCAGTACAAAGTAAAATAACTGTAAAAGAGAGAATCATTAATTGGGAAAGTAAAGTGGTGGAACCTAATATAAAGAGCACAGGTGTGGGATAGAACTTTGAAAGAATAAGACACCTCTCCCATAATACGTGTTGAGGTAGAGAGCAAAGTTGCTTTCAGAGAAGTTAAAATAGAGATTTTGGTTTCATAAAGAATCAATTCACACATTTGAATGATTTTGAAACTGATTAAGCATGCGTCACATTTCAAGAATCATGATAAGTGCATTCTACATGGAATTTAATTCTCCCAGCAGGCATATGGTGTAAGTAATATTTTATGGGATAAGTAACATTTTATGTATGAAAAAACGAATGCTTAACATTGGGACAAATTAGCTGAAATCACAGGGCAAAGAAGATATGATATGAAACTCGATCTGTCTAACTACTTCTCCTTAATCTTTTTCATAAATTAAAAGATTGGGAGAGAGTGTAGCGTATGTGTATGGACAAGATTTGTGACCTATTTTGATGTATATGAACATAGTACATGGAGGAAATAAAATTTGTAAGCTTATGTTAAATATTTTTTATTCCTGAATTTCTATATTAAACAGAGTTGGGGAAACAGTGATACGAATGAAGGTTTCTTGTAGCAATGCTATACTTGTGAGTCCTAGTTTTGCCCGTCTCCACTAGGGAGCAGCACACAACAACATATGCAACCACTCACTCGGCATGTAACACAAGTCAAAGACTTTCAAAGACTCCTCTGCATGCAAGTACTGAAGAAACTGAGCTTTTATTGGTCCTGCCTTAAGGAAGTATTTAATGAAATAAATGGATTACAGTTTGGGTCCTTAAAGACCTATGTTGTCAATCCTATTTGAGAATCATAAGGGAACTTCTTAGAAATTGAACTGATCATAGATAAATATCAAAATCAAATACATTTTAGTTTAATATCAACATAAACATAATCCTTAAAATTTAGAGTAGTAAGAGGAATTTTGCAAAATCAATCCTTGGAAATAGATGTCTTCAAGATTTTCCAGCATTTAAAACTTTGAAATTCGAACCAAAAAAGTTGATATTTGTCATCAACTATATAAAAGAGAACCTAAAATAATACTACCAGATGGAATTTGCTTTTTGTGTT
Source organism: Loris lydekkerianus (assembly GCA_963574355.1). NCBI lineage: Eukaryota > Metazoa > Chordata > Mammalia > Primates > Lorisidae > Loris > Loris lydekkerianus. Next base: position 31,358 of record CAUYPK010162111.1, read on the forward strand.
TAGAAGGCTACAGGGCCATGGCAAGAAGTTTTGTTATGAATATGACTCACCCCACTTTGCTATTTTATCAGTTTGGTTCACATCACTGCTATTACATTAAATCCTTGGATTCAAAAATCATTTTTGAGTTAAATAGTATAATTTTGTTTTTTCCTTTATTTTATGAGGCAAGGTATCATTCTCTCAGCTAGGGTGGAGTGCAGTAGTATTAACACAGCTCACAGTAATCTCGAACTCCTGGGCTCAAGAGATTCTCCTGCGTCTGCCTTCTGAGTAGCTGGGGCTACAGGCATGAGCTATGCTTTGCTTTTGGCTTTTTTAAAATTTTTTTTATTTTTTGTAGAGATGGAACTTCCACTATGTTGCTCGGGCTGGTCTCCAACTCCTAGGCATTATTCATCCTCCTGCGTTGTCCTTCCAAAGTGCTGGGATTATAAGTGTGAGCCAGTGTGTCTGGCTTGATGGTATGATTATTATTATTTTTGTTTTAAAGAAGGAAAATCATGTTTTTCCTTGGTTTCTGAGGAAACAGACTAAAACTGTCGACATGGAAGAGAAACACAAACCATCTAGTGACAAAAGATTTTGGTTAAAGATAAAGGAACATTAGGTTTCAAGTCAATATTGGATCTTTTTACTTAATAAATACAAAACTTAAACATTAAAAATGTTCACTCTAGCTGTAGAGTGTTCAGAATTACCTGTAGGAAATAAAGTTAATATTTTTTGAACTGCTGGGTGTGGTCTCACACCTGTAATCCCAGCACTTGGGAGGCTGAAGTGGGTAGATTGCCCGAGCTCACAGGTTTGAGGCCAACCTGAGCCAGAGTGAGACCTCATCTCTAAAATTAGCCAGGCATTGTGGTGGGCACCTATAGTCCCAGCTATTTGGGAGGCTGAGGCAGGAGAATCACTTAAGTCCAAGAGTTTGAGGTTGCTGTGAGCTGTGATGCCAAAGCACTCTACTGAGGGCTACAAAGTGAGACTCGGTCTCAAAAAAAAAGTGAAATTTTTTTTAAACAAATATATATATATTTTGAATCACTAAACAAGGTTTCTATGCATGCCATTTTATTAGTAGATACTATTTCATAGCTAAAAAAAGGGACACTTTAATAGATTATATACTTTTTCCAGCATCATATAGTATCCAGTTTGATATTAGGATTCAAACATAGGTCTAAATAACTCCATATTTTATGATCTGTCCAAAATAACATGCCACTTCAATGCCATGATCACAATATAATTATTTGAATGCACGTATATAATGCTGTCTCATAAGTTAAGAATCCTAAAAAGGATTAAGAGCAGTAGATGGCTTAGAAGATGAGCAAAAAAATAGACTACCTTCTCAACTCAAAAATTTCTCTTTTTCCTTCTCTTCAGTATGTTTCAGAATTCCTAAATCTAAAATGGTGGGATGGGGGTGTAGATAGATTCTTCCCGTGGCAAGTGGCTATCATCCAGGAAAACGGTAAAGGAGCTGCGTATTAAACTTTCTTGGCATGTCTTCAGTCAGACTTTAGAGGCCTCTGCTTTTCTGATGTGTCATCGAAAGGAGAAGCACAGAATAAGACAGAGAGAAAGATGAGGAGGGTTGGAGAGAAGGGAGAGAAAGAGAGAGAGAGGACAGCATAAAATTAGTTGGAACATCTTCAACTCATTCTATTAGGGCCTCCCTTACTCCTTCCCACCACTAGCACCACCACAAACACCTAAGAGATAATTGACTTCTGACAAATAGAAATCTAGAGAGATGCCCAAGAGACAATAAAGACGAGAAGTGTACCATACTAACTGTAAATGAAGAAGGATCTAGACATGGAAGACCCTTCATGAGAACGAATTTTGTGATTACATGGCCCAAATTTCTATGCAGAGTTAACTCTAGATGTTGACAACATGAAAATATTAATCATTGTTAAGTCTTTTCCTCAAAAAGAAGAGACCCATGATGTCTCTTCTGGAGCAGAGATAGCTACTTGTGCAAGTAAACACCAAGCAGACCGAACGGCCAGGGCACATTTTCCTTTGGATATTATTACCGTATATACTCAAGTATAAACCGAGTTTTTTTGGCACAAAATTTGTGCCGAAAAACCCAAACTTGGCACAAATTTTGGGCCAAAAAAACTTGGCTTACACTCGAGTATATACGGTACTTCAGAGTTGTTCCACTTTGAAGAAGCACATCATGGGTTAAAGCAAAATATGGTATATTTCAGGAATAAGCAAAATCATTTTATTCATACTATTGAGACTTTTAATTCTCCCATTACCTAATTTATTTTATAATTTGTCATCCTTTCATAAAGTTCTTCATATTTTGGATATTCTCTTACTGTATGTTCAGTCATAAGGTCTCTTTTTGTTATTCAACCTGAATGAAATGATTGCTCTTCTTGCGGTTAAGAAAGGTTCTTGATTATTGATTTGGTACAGTATGTGTGGCTAGGTGCTTCCAACTGGCTTGAGTACAGTGACCTTTATTTCTTCTTACTAAGGACAATCCCCTACTCCTCTCAGTTCTGCAATTAGAGCCATTGAAAATACTTGTTTTTCTTTACCATTTTTCTTTTCTCATTTTTATTTCATCTTGAATTGTTCCAATAAACAAATCTACATCTTTATTTTTCAAGCTGATAATGTGGCACATATTCAGTGACTCCCACATCTCTGTATACGACCTAGATTAAGGCCCTTGCCCCTCAAAACCGACCTTCCACATTTGCATGCATTCCGTATACCCTGTGTCTATATTGTTATTTTCCCCAGATGTTTTATAATTGCTCCCATTCTCTGTCTTACAAAAGAATACCCTATAATATTAATTAAAAGCAATCTTTTGCTTGGATCAGCTAGACAAACATATGACAAGCAAAAACTTCTTAAATAATAACAACACCAGAATGTTCTTCCAAACTTGGGGGAGGCAGAGTATTGGGAAAGGCATGATCAGCTTACACCTGTAACAAAGTGAAAGACATGCTAGTAGTTGTAAAAGGTTGTCTAAAAGTAGAGGGAAATTAACAGATCCATAAACTTCACAACAAAGAAGAAGAGAATTTATAGTTTGCATTTTTTTTCTTTTTGAGATAGTCTCACACTACTACCCTGGATAGAGGAGTGCTGTGATATCGTAGCTCACAACAACCTCAAACTCCTGGGTTCAAGAGATCCTTCTGACTTAGCCTTCTGAGTAGCTGGGACTACAGGAGCCAGCCACAACACCTGGCTAACGTTTGCATTAATACAGGAAGCTTTTTTTTTTTTTTTTTTTTTTGAGACAGATTCTTACTTTGTTACCCTTGGTAGAGTACCATGGCATCATAGCTCACAGCAAACTCAAACTCCGGGCTTAAGCAATTCTCTTGCTTCAGCCTCCCAAGTAGCTGGGACTACAGGTGCTAACCATGACACCCAGCTATTTTTAGAGATGAGGTCTCTCTCTGGCTCAGGCTGGTCTTGAACCTGTGAGCTCAGGCAGTCCACTCGCCTCACCCTCCCACATGCTGGGATTACAAGCATGAGCCACACGCCCGGCCAATATAGAAGCTTTTTAATCTGCTTGAAGTATTTATTTTTGTAAAATCATGCTGCTAAAAGGTTGTGATTTAGAATTGGAAAATGTAGTTATTAAGTTTTTAAATCTATAATCAAATCAAATTAAATGCAATAAAAATTAAGTGACTTTTATATGTATTAAAAGTTTATTATTAACTGATTACTATTAAATAGTAATTAATAGAGCTAAATTGATTGTCCACACAATCCAAAAACACAGGTTCCAGCATCATTAGAATTCTACAAATAGGAAACTATTATAAAAGTCAGAGAGTATAAAGTAAATTGGACAATACAGACAAATTAAGCCAAGGCCGAAAGGTCATTGTTCAATTGAAGGCATAAGAATGTAAATCTGCTCCCCGGAGGGGAGTGAAATATATCTATCTTTATTATTTTGGAATGTCTTTATTATTCTGTGGAATTAATAAAAGTATATGAATTTTCTCCAGATGGAATCTCTATCTTTCTCTAACTCCCTGCTTATACAAGAATTCCTAAAAAAGATAGTTCTGGAGCAAATTGGCTGTTAATGCCTGGATTTTGAAAAACATGGAGAATTGTCTCCTTATAAATAACAGTTGGAATATCCCCAAGCTATCCATCAAGGTGACTGAGTTCAGAAAATTATGGAAGTTTATAAATTTGTGTTATACCTACTCTTGAGAGTTTATACTAGACTCCAGGTCATATTTCTGATGATTTAGCAGGGCTGGCTACAGGACTTTAGTAGATATAAATTAGATATAGAATATTAGTAGATATAAAGACCACTTTAGGTGATACTAAGGATATTACTAGTTTTCAACTATTTCAAGAAAGGTAAGGTCTATGAAGCATAGAGAGAAAAAAAAGATACATCATCAAAAGGACAGAAATATAGAGCAAGACAGAGAGAAAGACAGGAGAGATGGTAGGGTTGGTGGGGGGAGGAGGGAGAAGGCAGCATAAAATTATTTGGAAACAAATTCAACCCATTCTATTAGGGCCTCCCCTTCTTCCTAACACCACTACCCACAACCACCACACATACCCATAAGAGGTAATTGGCTTCTGAGAAATAGAAATCTAGAGAAATTGTCAAGTGATAGTAAAGGCAAGAAGTCTATAATACTAACTGTAAACGAAGAAGGACATAGACACGTAAGACCCTCTTGTGAACTCATTTTGTGATTACATGGATTTTAGTTCCAAATTTCTATGCAGAGTTAACTCTAGTTATTTCCAACATGAAAATATTAGTCATTCTTAAGTCTGTCCTGGAAAGAGAAGAGATGTGTGATGTATATGACAGAAGGATTCTCTGTGGAGCAGAGACATCTACTTGAATTTCCAGGGCTCAAGTAAAGACCAAGTAGACCTGAGAGCCAGGGTACTATTATTATAGTACCTAAGTGATAGGAGCCACTTTTAAAAGGCTACATACAGTTTAATTACAGCTATATGACATTCTGGAAAAGGCAAGACTATAGAGACACTAAAAGAATCGGTGATTGCCAAGTGACGGGGGGAGAAACAAACAATTAGAGCACAGAAGTACAGGGCCACCTGCTTTCAAAGGCAGTGAAGAAGGCAGTGAACAGACAGGATTTTTCTTACTCAATAGTATCTGTGATTTCCCTTCAGGGTTTCACTCCATGGATGTGATTCTTCTAAAGAGAGTTCTGCATATTTTTATCTATAATAAAAAAAAAAAATTAAAAAAAAGAATAAATTTAGCAGGATTTTAGAAAGGTATAATTTTGTGCGTCTTAGTAAAAAAAAAAAAAAAAAATAGAGAGTTCTAGTTTCTTCACCATAAGCAGAATCTCATAATTGTTTTTTCTCCTTTATGTCATGTTGTACTAATCAGTAGAATATTAAAATCACCTTCATTTATTACTGCCGCCTCAACATTTCTTTTTCCATTAATCATTGCTTCCATCTTGGAAAACTTTCAACTTTATAACAGAAAATAAATGAGGGGATAGACATTCCTTTTATTCCTGTGCACTTTGGTAAATAACCTCCTTCGAGTTAAGTTCTGTTTGAGGCATCAAAAACATACCACTCACAACAAAACAAAGTGCACACACTGGGTTTTTTAATTCGTTCCTGGATTTCCACCCTCCTTTAGTATAATGGTTCTTGGAGTTTCTCTTCTGCCACTCATCTTCTTCTACATATAGACATACATTCTCTTTTAATTAGCAAATTCAAGGGTGAGTAGCAATTTTATCTCCTTTCCTCTGTGTAGAATATATTTGCGTATCCATAATATAGAAAATAAAAGTGATTAAGGCAAGTTATATACTTTAATTGTTTTACCTCTCTGTTTGGAAACTTATTTTAAAAGACTTTTAGTTAAAAAAAATTAATCTAACACACAGATTTTTTTTTTTTTTTTTTTTTTTTAAGCAGGAACTCAACTTTATTGCGTCAAGCAGCCACTCATATAGAGTGTGGGGAAGGGGCGGGGAAAGAAGGTGGGGGATGACGTGCGTGACAGGGTTGGGCCAATACCAGGGCATGGTACCACGTTGGCTGTATCTAGGTAGAGGCAGTTTCAGGCCGGGCCTTGCTGAGTCGTTGCTACGTGGAAGTAGCTCGATAGATCTACTTCTAGTCAGGCTCCAGAAGTTGCACTAGGCCTCAGGCACATGGCAGGGCCCAACAATTCCCTCTTTTGTTTTTTGTATGGCGGATAAACATAGCCCCTGTCTTAGGTTGCCTTTTCTTGCAGTTTCAGTCTTACCCGTCATGGGGATACAAACATCAATGGTTTGGTCCCTGTCTTAGGTTGACTGAAGGCAGAGTGATCTTACCCGTCTTTGGGTAATGAGATAGAAATTCCAGAGGCCTCCCCAACCCTTCCTCTTGCTTGGGGTAGGGGCAGGAACAAATCAAGGCTGAGGGCCCCTCTGGCAGCTCAGGGGCTGCTGTTCTGAGGCAGCTCCCTGAGTCCTCTCAGCATGTCAACATGCCAGTCTTTGGGGGGCTGCTTTTTGAGCTTCAACAGTATATATAATGGTTTTTATCTGTAATTTTCCTCTTGCTTGTCTGAGATCACTTCTAATTTATTCTGACTTATCTTTTTATTAATAAAAATTAGTTTCTGTTTTTATAATTTTAAACTTAAACACTTCGACTCACTGATTTTCAGTTTCTGGTTTGATGTGTAAAAAATTTAGGAGTCCTGGGTCCTGATTTCACAGCTAGAAAAACACTGAAAACACTGATACCATTACTCTTGTTGGAACCATTAGAAAACTGAGGTAATAGGGCAAAGTTCTGCTCCTCTCTCCAAACTGGAGAGACTTCCTGGCACAGAAAATCACAGCTTACTGGGATCAGAAGCTGCTCTTAGAGCCAGGAGCTGGAGGAAAAGTTAAAGGCTAATTGAAATACACACTGGGTGCTGAACTTGGACTAGTAGGAGAGAGGAAATCTCCTTACGTGGGCCAACACTTTCCTGGGTTTTACCTCCAGAGGTCTCACAAATTTCTAATGATGAAGATCAGAGAAAAAAATCCCCTCATTTATTTTGGCAAGGAGACGAGAAAAATAATCATTCTGAAATGTGCCCAAATACTCTGTTGCCCTAACAAGGGCCTTCCTTCAAGGGAAACGATTTTACCAAAGCCTAACCTATTTGTATTTTACCAGAACATAACTGACTTGGGGAAAGAAATACCCAACTCCAGACCCTCTACTGTTCCTTTCTTCCCAAAGGGATTGCAGAGAAGCATTTGTAAAGGTTACACCCTGGGACAGAGGCTTACTGAAAGACTGAGACCTGATCATGGGATTTTGAAATGCTCCCTCTCCTTACACACCTTAACACCAAATCGACTGGGCTGCTGTCTAACTACAGGAGACTACAACTGAAAGAATTATAAACTTCAAACCCTCTTCAGGAAGAAGTGTCTAGCAAACCCAAGATAATTGGGGGATAAAAATGCAAGGTCTCTAGAGAAAATTTTGACCTCTGACACCCCGGTACAGCAAACAGTAATCATAGCCTAAATTGAAGCCAGATAAACACAAAACCTCACAGTAAAGGCCTACTTATCTCAGTGACTTTTCCACTAATATTGTTACCAAAAGTTCGGTATTTGTCCCCAGAGCCAAATCAGTGAGAATGAAGGACGAGGACAAGTAGTTTGAGGAAAAGAGAAGTTTATTAATTTGACAGCAAATGAGGACGGCGGTCTCAAAGAGTGGATGGTGTCTCAAAGAGTGGATAGCTTCTTAAAGAGTGCCATCTTGTCTTTCAGCAGAAAAACAGGGCTTTGTAAAGGGGGCATTCTTAGCAGTTGGGCTTGGGTCTATGTGACCAAGGTCAGTGTTGCATGTAGTTTTAGGCTACTGCTGTTTAACTAGAATTGGTGATTTTGATTAACCTTGTCTCCAGTGATGACAATCTCATGAACCTTGTCTGGACAATTCTGTTAAGCCACCTCCTGTGGTTCAAGATTCTAGAAAACAAACAACAAAGAACATTTTCCTGCCCCTTTGATTATTAACTTCATCAGGAATGCAGGTTTTAATTCGCCAAAAGGGTGGGGTGGGGTGGTTATAGAGACAACTGATAAAACATTTCATTGCTCTTTTACAAACCTGTACCTCTGTTGCAGTATCACGTCCCCCATAGAACCAGGGGTTGGGGTATTCCTCTCTAAATGCCACACCTTTATCCAAGAGGGCAGTTCTCAATGTGGGTAGATGGGCACACTCCCAGATCCCCACTTTCAGCACTCTACCACACTAACACTCTCCTGTCAGATCTATCTTCCTGGCCTTCCTTGCTACCTGAATCCATCTCCCAAACCGCTTTCCTTCTGTCCTCCTGAGGAGTCTAGGGGCCACCAAGACCTCCCTGTGAAGTGCTGGCAGGCAGGGAGTGCCCAATTGTTCCACTACACACTCTCAAGATAAGGGGTTTGGGCCTCACTCTCTGTGGTGACCTCAGTCTATAGTGTGTGACTACTGGAAAGAATTGGCCATTCTTGAACTTCTTGGCTCAAACTTTTCTCAGGGGTTGTATTGGGAGGGGGAAGGTTCATGGCTCTGGCTCTGGGTCACCCAGAGCTCAAACTGCTTTCTCTGGTAGAGGTTCAGGGAAGAAGCATCAGGATGGAAAAAAGCTGGCACTCCAACCCTCCTGACACTTTCCTGGGGAGCCCCTCACAGACTGGCCAAACCCTGGAGCTGGAGATGCACTGGTTTACCCTGTGTCTGGGCTTACGGAGGGTAGAAACACCTTCAATAAATTTGGTGGCCTGCTGTTCGCCACAGGCACTAAGAGGGAATGGGGGATCCCCTCTTTCACTTTCATGGGTTTCTGAGCCTCTCAGAGTAGGATCCTTGCCAATATCTTTTTTTCTTTATCTTCTTCCTTCTTAGCTTTGCAATTATTCTCCATGGGGACCCCAGGTGTCTCTGTCATCTCTCTCTGTTATCTCTCAGCTGAGCTGTGACTCTTCTTCTTTTGCTATATCCAATATTCTTCCTTCCTGCCAGGACAGTACAGCAACAGATGTTTCCAGTGGCCATCTTTTTTCAAGCTCCACACAAAGTAAATTGTGATGGGCATTAAAAACATCTTTGAGCTGTCCCTTCTCCATATCCTATATTCTCTTTATTTCTCAACGTCACATTTTATGATAAACTGTATTTTAAAAAGAGATTAATCACATGTATTTTATGATTAGCTTTAGCCAGTTCTTTGGGTAAAATTTTACATAAAAGGAATTCCATGAGCTTAAAACCATTATGTAAGATTAATATTTCTATTCCCCATCTCCTGCAAAAGCTATAACATGAAATCTATCTCCAGTGTTTATCTGACCTTAGTTATTAACTATTTCAAAATCAGTTTTTAGCAGGGTAGGTAATAAGCATTACAGCCATTAAAACTTTAAGTAGAATTTTACCCCAACCTAGACTTAGCATAACATGAAAAATAACAGTAGCATATAATTTATTTATATTTTTAAAGAAAGTCTTAAAATTCTTAATTTTTAATTACATTTAAAACACTATTTCTTAAATAGGTTCAGCTAAAATACAAACTTTTTTTTTTTTTTTTGAGACAGAGTCTCACTGTGTTGCCTTCAGTAGAGTGCTGTACCATCACAGCTCACAGCAGCCTCTAAAATCTTAGGCTTAAGCAATTCTCTTGCTTCAGCCTCCTGAATAACTGGGACTACAGGCACCTGCCACAATGCCTGGTATTTTTTGTTGCAGTTGCCACTGCTGTTTTAGCTGGCTGGGGCCAGGTTTGAACCTGCCACCCAAAAGACAAACTTTTATTAGAAGTATTCACAAATATTAATGGATATTTAATTGGCATTAGAATAAGGAACATTTTGGAGGCTTTATTTTCCATGAAAATGTTCAAAAAGAAGTGACGATATTTAGTCTGGAGAAATAATTAAAAGTAGAGGTTTGGGTGGAGGGAGGGTGATGGGTTGGGCCACATCTATGGTGCATATTTTTATCTATAATAAAAAAAAAATAATAAAAAATAAAAAAAATAAAAAATAAAAGTAGATATAAGAGCTGCCTTTTCAAGATTTGAGAACTTTCATATGAAAGATAAATTATTATGGATTATGAGAAAACAAATTTTAAATTGCCTTATGGAAGAATCTTTTTAATTACCAGTCATTCAACATTGGAATCAGCTACCTCAAAATGAATAGTTTAAGTGACAGCTGGATATTGAAGACATGATACAAAAAGTTAGGTGAAGTCAAGTATTAGAGTGTAGCAAGTATAGTAAGTGTTTATAGTTTTTGTCTACCAGAAAAAAATAGAAGTGACAAAGAATAATGACAACGTGGGGCAAAATAATTTTTTTAATATATAAGAAAACAGAATGATTATATGTTAAGAAAGTAGATAATCTAGGAGAAAAAGGAAATAAATACAAGAGAGAAAACAAGAGAGAGGTAGAGAACACTATTGTAGGATTTCAAAATAGCAACTATGAAAAAGATATGATGCAGGTCACAGGTTTCAGGTAAATTTTTAATGTAAGTCCAATTATGCACTTTTTGTAAAAGAAGGTAAGACAGAGAATATGCATTAGTGCAGAGGATGGTAGGATGTATACCATGGTGAAAGAATGAGGGGCATCTAATACTACCTGTATATGTCTATCTAATCCCTCTTCCCTGACTACTCTGAAAACGTCTGAGTTTTGAACTTATCTTGTTTAGTGAGAGAGGAATAAAAAAAAAAAAAAAAGATCAGAAAGGATGTCAATATTAATAGAATGTGTATTATTTCCAAGCACTCATAAGAAACTTTATGCTATCACATTTCTATCCTCATAAAAACCTCTGAAACAAAGGCATTGTTGTATTATTTATATACTAAACTAAAAACTCATAAACATTAAACTCTTTGCCTAAAATAATAAACTGCCAGAAATGACAAAGTAAGGATTTAAAATAAAATGTCTGGCTGACTTTAGACTTTATGTTCTTTCCACAACTCATCTTTGCCTGAATAACTGAAAACTACAATAAGTAATATCATTCAAATTCATTTTAGTAAAAACCTAACACCAATATATTTAAAAGTTTTTCCTAGTATATTAGATTGATGACAATAATTTGAAGAAATTATTATAAGTTCTTATTTTTAGTTTTTGATAATTTTAGACCACATTGGCATTCTGGTAGCACTGAAGTTAAAATTATATGTAAAGAAGCAAATATGTACTTTTGTAGTTCAAATTTGTCTGGTAATAGCTCCATTAATTTGTTGTATAATTTTAATGCCTAGTAGTTATTTATAATTTTTGAAATTGTCAACATATATTTAATGTCAAATACTCAGCACTAATGTCACAAAAGCTTTTAAAGATTGTTAGGGATACATAACAGTTATATATCTTTATAGGCCATATGTGGTGTTTTGATATAAAGATTTGAATTTCAGACAAAATATCTTGAATTCTAAAACAGTCCAGTGTGAGAAATTAATTACTTAGATGTTGTGTAACATCAGTAGTTCTTTATTTGTTTACAACAGGAAAGTTGGTTGTGTGTTCTGTCATTTTGCTAGTATACATGGTCTTTTGTAAACCAACAGCTGAGAATTAACAAAAATTATACAGACTATTAATGATTAATAATTTTATTTTTTTCTCTTAAGTACGTAAAGATATTAATCATCTCTGCCCCTTATTCCATAATGGTAGCTTAGAAATATTTGGTGTTATTCATATATGGAAATTTTAAGAAAAATTGATAAATCATTCTAAATTAGAAAAGAAATCTTTACTCTGCTTTGCTTAATTATTAATAAATCTCAGATCACATACCCAGGTCTACCAACTGAAAGAGATTAGAAACAATGATAGCATAGTAATACTGAGCTCTCATAGCTCTCAATCATTGGTGTCTCAAATGTATTTCTCACTAAAAGGAAGGAGGCCTCATTGAAAATATGACTGATTTGAGTTCTGAGTCAAGAAATGCATGAAACATCATCTTGTGCTAGAAAGTGGGGAATAAAAAACTAATAAGTTAATATCAAAACTTCATAGGAGATGTGACTGACTGAAGATGGGTCAGTGTATTAGTAAAATAAATAATAAGTGAGTTTGATTAAAATAAACTGAGTGTTAAAGGCTGTGCATTCTGTCTTTCCAACATAAATTATAATTCGTGGTAAAAAATAGATTCTAGTGAATGGAGAAGAGTTGTTTTATAGAGAAGAATTCTAGTTATTAAATGCAGAAGGAATGATACATTTAAAAAATCACTGTCTTTTAACCATCAACAAAAGAACTGATTTGGGAAATGGTCAAAAATAAATGCTAAAACTAGTAGACAAACTATGCAATGAAGGAATAAGACTGTCACCAACTGAACCCAAGGGTCAATAAGCACCATAGGAGTGAGACCACCACTAGACATGTGTGCTTCCAAAGTGATGCTGCATGAAGTAAAAAAATCTATTTTTGAGACATTTAGAAGTTTAAGTCATAAAAAATTATTAATTTTGTTAAGTTTTATATGATAATGATATGATGATTTTGTGAGAAATTGACTTTCCTCTGGTGTATATTAAAATAGACTGAAATAATATGCTGTTTGGATTTAGCTTCAGAATACCAAATCATCAGAAATAGAAAATCTGAACAAATAAGCAGTAAAGAGATGGAATTAATAATAAAAATTCTTCCACTAAAAAAAAAAAAAAAAAAAAAAATCTTAGGACCAAATGACTTCATAGATAAATTCTGCTAAACATTTAAAGTAAAAATAATACCAGTCCTCCTCAAAGATCTTCAAAAAATTGAAGAGGAGAGAACACTTCTGTCACACCTCATTCCTGACACCAATTGTCAGGGCTCAAGACTGGCCAGGTCTCAAGAACGCGGACAGCTAAGTTACCTTGCTCAGGTCTGTTAGGTGCCTGAGGGCTATCTACTTTAGCTGGAGAGAGACAGAGAGAGTGTAAAACAGTCTTCTTAGAAAGATAGATCTTAGTCTTTAGCAGAGCTTTGTAATCTTCAGCAGAGAGACTCAATGCTGGTGTCCTGCAGGCAGGAGAGGAGACAGAGTCAGAGTAATCAGGTCCATGATAGAATGTGCATGCTCCCAACTGCCTTCTCCTCCAGCCTAATATAAGGCTGATTTCGTGCCTTTCAACACCACAGGTGTAGAGATGCCAATTCACCAATGCTCTCCTCATCTTGTGAGCTCTCATGCTTG